>JAXCGZ010021531.1:40000-41855 GCA_037179515.1 Halocaridina rubra
TCGTAGAAGTACTTATCTGTGTTCGTAACTCTGAACGTTAATATACTTAATATTCTGTGCTGTACCAGTGATAATTAATACTTTTAAATTTCTCTGGCCTAGAAATTAAAGTATAAATTTGGCCCAAGAGAGCTTTCCATTCAATTTAAAACCTAAAAGCCATCTTCAATGTGCAAATGAATTTTCTCATCTTGGATAAATATGACATTAATTACGGGTCTTTTTCTATGCCTACATCAACATTGAATATTCTTGGATATTCATTACACATCTCTTATTATCTCTTCACATCTGACAAGTCACAGCACTCCCCATCTCTGTTTCTCTTTACTTTATATATTCTTCGTACCCAGGCCCGATGAGGGCAGTTTTATTTTTTTTATATTTTTTTGCCCGTCGTGGTGTCACAATCATAAAAAAAAAAAAAAAGATATATATCTAACGTAGACAACAGGAGAGTCAAATTATCTTCTACACCATTTTGGAACTTGACAAATTCTTCTTACATTCTCCCTAATAGTATTTGTATAAAATGACTGTCTTGGCTTTTTATAAAAATACTTTTTATATTTTACTTAAGAATATATTCTCAAAAAGTATTACACCAGACAGCGTTTTTGAAAAGCTGTCAGGTGTCCCAGAATTTCGTCATCTTCTAATGTATTATCTACGATGTGTCTCCATTAATGGTTAAAGCAGTGGAACCCATTATTATCTTACAACGCAAGGATGCCACATGCCATTATGGTATTTACCGGAAATATTTTAAGGGAAGTAAAACTAGACGTATCTTTGTTGTTACGTTGATGCCGGAAGGATGTACATTTGTACGCAAGGTTTTGGTTTTGGTATTTATATCTATATATTTTTTTTAATATGATGTATTTTATTATTATTATTATTATTATTATTATTATTATCATAATTATTATTATTATTACTATCATTATTATTATTATTATTATCTTATTATTATTATTATTTTTATTGTTATTATTATTATTATTATTATTATTATTATTATTATTATTATTATTATTAGTAGTAGTAGTAGTAGTAGTAGTAGTAGTAGCAGTAGTAGTATCTTTATTATTTGCTCGCTCTCTTTAATATGATATTCGTTTTATATTTTACCGCCATTTATCTTTGGCAAAATTAATGGAGGAATTTTACCACTCATTTTGTTGATGCGGATCCTCAACTCCTCACTTTTGGCGGGTAGGGGAGGGGGGGGGTTGCTCGCCAGTCGCAAATAATGGTAGAAACCATTATGTCGCTGGAAGCCATTCTCATAATCATATTGGTTCACGGCTACTGTTGTCTTTCCAGTCGCTGCCTTCGCATTTCCAATTGCTGTTACAAATAGGGCCTGCCTATGTTTTTCTAGCCCTTGTTATGGCTTAATTTGTGAAAATCTGATGTAGGGAATAAGTAGTTATCTTTATGGAATCCTGAACTCATAAGTAAGCATTAGAATAAAATGTACCGTCACACACACACACACACACACACACACACATATGTATGTATGTGTGTATTTATATATGTATGTATATGTGTACATGTGCTTGTGTGTGTGTTTATCTATATCTCACACAGACGCTCCTTAATAAAAAGGAATAAATATTTCATTCTTCACAAGGAGCTTAACCCATTTGCCTAATGAAATTTGTAGAATTTAATTAATGAGTAATTCGCTTTGACAGTAGTATTTTTAATTATATAATGGAAAGGGAAGATTAGTTAATGAACGTTTATTAATCTTTTGTCCAGAGGAAAAGGAGTAAATAAGATTAATATTTGAATAAGCTATATAGAGTTTTATTGTTCTAATTATTTATTTATTTTTATTGAT
>JAXCGZ010021532.1:0-15000 GCA_037179515.1 Halocaridina rubra
AGTGTAAATGTTCCATGTAGTGTGCTACAAAATCTTAAATTCTTCAAACCATATCACATATTTACCTGTGGCATTGAATGGTATATGTACACATGTCGTACATTTCTGTTTGAGGCGCAGGCACCCCCATGGCTCTTAGCTTAGGCTCTGCATAAAAAAAAATATAAATATATTGACAATATTAATACAAAAAAAAAATATATATCAAGCCTATAAAGAGCATGAAATTAAAGTATATGTTTTTTTTCATACGTCACAAACACTGTTTGTCTGTCTGTCTGTCTGTCTGTTTGTCTGTCTGTCTGTCTGTCTAGTCTCTCTCTTCGTCCCCTTCAATGTAAACCTTGGTCAAATTTACTACCTAAAACATTCATGCAATAGTATTATTAATAATAAAAAAAAACCGTAAAAATTTTTCCAAAAATAGGCATCCTCTGTAGTTCCATAATAATCTATGCTCATCGATCCGGTTTTAAGTCACGGACTCCCTTTTTCTATTAAGGGCTAAGATGGTGCCTTCTTAGAGGGACTTCCGGTTTGGTGTCCGTTATCTTGAGAGATTGCCCTTTCTAACCTCAGACCGTAGCGGGTCTCTAGAAGACGACTTGATGAATCAAAGTCGCGTGTGCTACCATCCAGTCACAGTGGCCACTTTTTTCTATACTGGAGGGAAACAGTTATTTTCTACATAGTTTTTAGGACTAAAACTCCTACATGATTCAGTTCCATAGCTTGAAAAATTGATTGAAGCATTTTTATTTTTATTTATATCTCATCAATTATCGTATCCCAGTCAGAGCTAATAAAAAAAAAGAAAAAAAAGCAAGATTCTTCTATTTACTAATATGTTAATTCTATTACCCACAAGCAGTTGTAAAGTCAACATGATTATTGAATAGAATTTTGTACAACGTTTCTTGATCAGCATCAAACTAGTTCTCTTGATATTATTTTTGCCAGAACAATATTACATATAAGCTTTGCCAACAGAGGAACCACCTTCAGATTACCTGCAGAAGTATCTTACCTGGTATCTCATATACAGTATCAGTACTCCCATCACCCCTCATTATCTTCATGCTTGGCGTACAGCAAAGAAATCTTACCTGGTATCTCATATACAGTATCATACTCCATCTCCCCTCATTGTCTTCATGCTTGGCGTACAGCTAAGGAATCTTACCTGGTATCTCATATACAGTATCAATACTCCCGTCTCCCTCATTATCTTCATGCTTGGCGTACAGCAAAGGAATCTTACCTGGTATCTCTTAGACAGTATCAATACTCCCATCTCCCCTCATTATCTTCATGCTTGGCGTACAGCAAAGAAATCTCACCTGGTATCTCATATACAGTATCAATACTCCCATCTCCCCTCATTGTCTTCATGCTTGGCGTACAGCAAAGGAATCTTACCTGGTATCTCATATACAGTATCATACTCCCATCTCCCCTCATAATCTTCATGCTGGTGTACTCCCGTAAAACACGGTCACTGAGCAATAAAATACTATTTCTGGTTCATCAACCAATGGGCAATCTAGCAGCACTGGAGAAGGTCTTGGTGGTAATTCACGATAAGCTGCACCTTCTCATACACAGGCTAGAGGAAAGTGCATATGATGAAAGAGACTCCGCCATAAGGGTATAGACACACTTACTGCGATTTGCTTGGAAGGTAGAGGATTCGGCCTTATAGCCACTCACTCGCTAGGGATCCCGCTACAACTTACCACTCTCTAACCCCACGCAAATCGCGTTCAGTGTGGCCTTACCTTAAGGAATCCATACAGGTTATATCTATAATATCAGTAACTGGTTTTGATAATATTAGTCTTGCATAAACAGTGTCAAATTCAATTTTATTTTTGCCATAATATGAAATATTGACAGACCATTTAATAAGCGATAGAGTGCATAGCTAACTGGCACCTTTAAAAAAAAAATATACTCCATGACACTATATGATCCTTGGGAGTACTTTGGTATTGACGATATCATAAGGGTCAGAGACTGGGCACAGGGAACAAACTAGGGTAGGGACACTTACGAAGGCGAGGTCAAGCTGATCAAAAAACATTGCGGTCACAGTGTATGTCCCTGGGAGGTAATATATGTGAGATAAATTGGCATCTGTAATGTTTCCAACGAGCTCGTTACTCGCTGTGTAACCTCCCCCTTCGCCATATCGCATTCTGGAAATGGAATGGAAAAACGTCCTTATTGAGCTCTGGCAAAAGAATTAGTAACTCTCAGTTAAAAAAAAAAAAAAAAAAAAAAGGACACTGTTCTATAGTAAAACAGACCAAAAACCAACTGTAATAGCATCTTAAAAAAAAAAAATTACTTTAACCAAAGGTACAGCCATCTAAAAGCCAAACCCCCCCCCCAAAAAAAATGTTACGTTAACCTAGGGTACAATTTAATTTAAAAACCCTGCCAGAACTCACGTACTTTATGCCACATGTGCATAGATTCTAATATATATATATATATATATATATATATATATATATATATATATATATATATATATATATATATATATATATATGCAAATATAAAAAAAAAATAAATAAAAATAGACTTTAAGAAATATTGGGTAAAAAAATGAAACGTGTCACATTTCAAAAAAAAAAAAAAAAAAAAAAAAATATTTTAGCACCATTATCAAAATTACTTTTAATTCTATCTTTAGCTATCATCTACTTTTGATCACTGTTATTCAATTCTCTGCTATTTATTTATATATATATATATATATATATATATATATATATATATATATATATATATATATATATATATATATTAAGTGTTATGATAATGTATAATAACAAGATATGATATAACAGTCATAGGAACACCCAATAAGAAATAACTTTTGTAGTCAAAAAATATTCATTAATTTGACAATTAAATATAAGCACACACACAGGAACACACACATTATATATATATATATATATATATATATATATATATATATATATATATATATATATATATATATATATATATATATATATATATATATATATATGTATATGTATATGTATATATAAGTATATGTATATATAAGTATATGTACATATAAGTATATGTACATATAAGTATATGTACATATAAGTATATGTACATATATGCATATGTATATATATGCATATGTATATATATGCATATGTATATATATGCATATGTACATATATGCACATGTATATATATGCATATGTATATATATATATATATATATATATATATATATATATATATATATATATATATATATATGCATATATGTATATATGTATATATATATGTATATATATATATATATATATATATATATATATATATATATATATATATATATATATATATATATATATATATATATATATAAACAGGTTACCTGAGGCAATTTGCTAAAAAAATTATCTGCTTTCTAATAATAATAATAATAATAATAATAATAATGATGATGATGATAATAATAATAATAATAATAATAATAATAATAATAATAATAATAATAATAATAATAATAATAATAATAATAATATAATAATAATAATAATAATAATAATAATAATAATAATAATAATAATAATAATAATAATAATTATAGTAATAATAGTAATTATTATTATTATTATTATTATTATTATTATTATTATTATTATTATTATTATTATTATTATTATTATTATTATTATTATTATTATTACTATTATAATTATTATTAATATTATTATTATTATTATTATTATTATTATTATTATTATTATTATTATTATTATTATTATTATTATCATTATTATCATTATTATTATTATTATTATTATTATTATTATTATTATTATTATTATTATTATTATATCATTATTATAGTAATAATAATAATAATAATAATAATAATAATAATAATAATAATAATAATAATAATAATAATAATAATAATAATAATAATAATAATAATTATAACAATAATAATAAAGCATGAAATTAAATAACTTATGAAAATTGCAAGATTTTATTTTCTTAAGTAATTACCTAAACATAACGGGTGCTCCCGTTGTCGAATTCGCATTAAAAGTGACGCTATAGTTTGTATATAGGATGGCCTTTGGTAGGTAATCCAGTTTCATTCCAATTAACACGTTCTGGAATTAAGAAAAAAAAAAGATAATTTTCTTGAATGGCCTTTGGTGATCAGGTTTTAGTATTCATTTGATCCTCCAATGGAACATACAATTAATGATTATTTTTAATATTTACGTAAGTACTTACAGCTCTAGACACTCAATTGCCTTCCAAATCAACGTATTTATAAAAAGCTCTTAAATATAATTATTTTCCCTTAATTAAAGAGAGCAATAATTATATTAAAAATATAGCTATTTCCACATGGCAATGATGACTCTTATACGTACGGTATTAGAGTCAATAGCTTTCAGCTATTATACATATAAATATATATATATATATATATATATATATATATATATATATATATATATATATATATATATATATATATATATATATATATATATATATATATATATATATATATATAGAACCAAGCAAGCACAATACATATGTGAAACCATGAATCATTTTTTTACCCCGACCGGGACTCGAACCTAGGACTTATAATTACTAAGTCAAGGCGCTACCAACTACACACCACAGAAGGTATAAAAGGAATCCAACCTTATAGCTTATATCTGCTATACTTAGGGGTGAACGCATTCTATCTGAATGCCACTATGTTCATATTACAGATTCCCCAACCTCACTCGTGGCTTCATTTTAGCATTTAATTCAATTCCCAATCTCATCATACAATAACCAATTAAGCACATTACATATGTGAAAACATAAATCATTTTTTACCCCAACCGGGACTCGAACCTAGGACTTATAATTACTAAGTCAAGGCGCTACCAACTACACACCACAGAAGGTATAAGCTATAAGGTTGGATTCCTTTTATACCTTCTGTGGTGTGTAGTTGGTAGCGCCTTGACTTAGTAATTATAAGTCCTAGGTTCGAGTCCCGGTCGGGGTAAAAAATGATTCATGTTTTCACATGTGTAGTGTGCTTGCATGGTTATTGTATGACCCGAATGAGATTGGGAATTGAATTAAATGCTAAAATGAAGCCACGAGTGAGGTTGGGGAATCTGTAATATGAACATAGTGGCATTCAGATAGAATGCGTTCATCCCTAAGTATAGCAGATATAAGCTATAAGGTTGGATTCCTATTATACCTTCTGTGGTGTGTAGTTGGTAGCGCCTTGACTTAGTAATTATAAGTCCTAGGTTCGAGTCCCGGTCGGGGTAAAAAAAAAGATTCATATATATATATATATATATATATATATATATATATATATATATATATATATATATATATATATATATATATATATATATATATATACATGGTCTTATTCCCCCTTGTATGGTGGGTAGGAGAGCCAAGAAACACCCATTTGCCACGATCCACATATACCTCAACCACTCCTCTTAGCTCCTTGAGGATAAAGGGTTGCCACTTTACCCTCTCTTCCACCCGCTTGGGTCATCCACAAGGTAGGCGGGTAAGGACATTCTACAATGAGGGCCGACAGCCGCAGCTGGTTTATCCCCACCGCTTCATCACATGGCAACTCCCCTCACATCCGTACATCATAGTTCACTGAGCTAGCAGGTGAGAGAAATCCCTTTGGCCTGTATCATCTGTTTTTTTTTATGAATATAACATGGGGACAGGCAAGAAAACTGTCCTCATCAATAAAGGCCCCGGGATGAAGGAACTTTAAGATGAAGGAAGAGAAAAAGATTAAGGACAATTCCGAGATGAAGTAATGATACACAAAGGAAAAGGAGAGGCTGAAAGAAGAGTCAAAGTACTGAGGACCTAGAGATATGGAAGGATTAAGCCCTGAGATGGAGATAGATCCGCTTTTTGAAGGGAGGTTATAAAAATTAAGACAGAAGGAGGAAGAGAGTTCCAGAGTTTGGAGGTAGATGGGAAGAAGCAGTCTCTGCACCGAGCAATCTGCGGGCTACAAATCTCCACACAGTACCTGTAAGATGAGGCCGCTTGGTGAATGTTACGTATCCTCGGCAGCGAGGGAGGGATGCAACTCGCCAACTCATCAGAGCAGCGATGGAAGTAGTAACGATAGAAAAGAGAAAGGTATGATACCTTTTGGAAAAGAGAGAGAGAATCCAAATTAGAAGTGAGAGAAGGGTTATTAATGAGTCTAACTGCCTTAGATTCAACCCTATCAAGGAGATAAGTATAAGAAAAAGCACCTCAAATGTGCGAGTAGTAGTCTAAGCAGGGACGGATAAATCCATTATAGATTTTAAGTAACTGTAAAGAGTTACTATAACGACGAAAATGAAACAGAACCCCCATTTATTTGGATGAAGATTTAGAAATTTGAATTATGTGATTCCTCCAAGACAAGTTAAGTGGCTATCTGGATTCCAAATATGTTAATTGAATTAAGAGGGTAAATTTCGTTAGTTTCGAAGACATTAGGGCTATCAGGAGGAGAAGACGATAAATAGACAGCCAGAAACTGTCTCTCGGAGGCATTAGATTTAGCTAAATTTTGGGTGCCCCACTCAGATACCCTCTTCAAATCGGAGTTGAGAGTAGAAGAAAAAGTGACATGAGACAGATTGTGAAGATTGTGAAGAAAAGGCAGAGGAAAAATGAAGGGTGGAATCGTAGGCAAGGGAGTGAAGAAGAGAGGAAGTTGGGGACTGAAGAAGATTATTGATGAAGAGAAGGAACAGAGTAGGTGAAAGAACAGAGCCCTGTGGACCACCACTGGAAACAGAGAATGGTCTAGATGTTGCACTGTCAACGACAGATATAAAACGGTCAGAAAGAAAACTGGAAATCAGAGAACAGAGAGAGGAGGTAAAACCAAAGGAAGGGAGTTCGACCAGCAGAACCTTGTGCCAGACTCTGTCAAAAGCTTTAGAGGTATCAAGGCCAATGAAAAGGACTCCCCATAGTTCCTCAGCCCTACTGGTGATCGGAAATAAGTTAGATTAATGGCATTTCTAGAAATGAGCATTGAGCAAATTTTCGAAAATTTTAGTGATAGAAGAGGTTAGGGCAATAGGTAGGTAGTTTGAAGGAATAGAGCGGTCACCCCTCTTAGGAACTGGTTACACTAGAGCATGCTTCCAAGATGAAAGATAGATACTGGAAAAAAAAAAAAAAAAACTGGAAAGCACGGGAGCCAGTTCATCTGTAAACTCCTTAAGGAACCATGCAGGGATATCACCGGGTCCAGATACCTTATTTATCTTTATCAAGCGAAAAACCTTATGAACTTTTCATGAAGAAAGGAAAAGGGAAGGCATAGGGTTAGAGAAGGGTAAAGACTGAGGGACAGGTGCACTGGAGACGTTTGTGGAAGAGTTGGCAGAAAAATGAGAGCCAAAGAGAGTGACTTTGTCAGTGGGAGAGTAAGCTATCTAAACACAATCTTCCTCCACTCTTTCCTATCTCTTGCATGCACTCTTCCCTGCTCCACTGACATTCCAAGTGCTTTCAGTGCCTTTTCACGACATCCATCCATCTCATTCTAGGTCTCCCTCTTAACCTAACTCCAATCACTTCTGCACTCCACACTCTAATCACTATTCGTTCATCACTCATCCTTTCCATGTGTCCAAACCAACTCACCACACTCTGATCTAACCTATACGACAGCTTCATTTCAATATCCATTCTCGGTCTGACATCATTATTTCTTACTCTATCTATTCTAGATACACCAGTCATACTTCTCAAACACCTCATCTCCATTACAATCAACTTGCTCCTTTCCTCCTCTCTTGCATTCCAAGTCTCTGCTACATACAATTCTGTCGGCACAATCGAACCTTATATATCATTCTCTTTGCATTCATTCACAAATATCTATTCTCATTACAATTTTCAACCCACTTAGACATTTACTTGCTTCCTTCACTTCATGACTCATCTCAGCATCCCCTCATCCACTCCTCGATACATATGACCCCAGATACTTAAAATTGTCAACTTCTTCAAGGAGCTCCCCATTCACTCCTACATTCAGTCTGCCAACATTAACACTCCACTTGCATCTTATGACTTTACTTTTACCAATATTCACCAGCAATTTCCTTCTTTTACACACCCTAACAAAATCATTCACAAAATGATTCAGTTCAATCTCAGTATCAGCCACCAGTACAGTATCACCTGCAAATTGCAACTGATTCAATTTACACAACATTTTATCCTCACCCCCTACTTCCAAGCCTCTGTCTAAATACTCTTTCATTTACTTACTTTACCACTCTATCCATATACATATTAAACAACCATGACGACATTACACAACCTTGACATAATCTTACATTCACCTCAACCCAATCACTCATACCAATCCTGACCTTCACATATGCTCTACTATTCAACAAACTTCCGCATATTCATATAGTCGCAACACACTCCACAATTCCTCTCTATCTACCCTGTCATACACTTTCTTTATGTCTATAAAAGCCCCAAAAGTGTCCCTACCTTTCTCCAAGAACTTCTCACACTTCTGTCTTACCACAAAGACCTGAGCCACACATCCTTTTCCTCTCCTGACCCACACTGTTCTTCCCCAGTCAAGGTCTCAGTACCTTTCCCAATTCTCTCAATTAACAATCTTCCATATATCTTTCCATCTACATTCAACAAACTAATTCCTCCAAAACTACTACATTCATACTTATCTCCTTTCCCTTTGTAAGTGGATCTACATTTGCACTTCTCCAATCAACTGGGACCCTCCCTTTCCTGAAACATACATTCAACAAATTAACTATCCATTCTACTAATGCCTCTCTACCTTTTGTTAAGCATTTAACATGACACCCACCTATCCCTGGTGCTTTACCTTCTTTCACTGCTCTCAATGACAAATGTACCTCCTCTTTTGTTATTTCTCTATCATTTTCATCACCTAACATTGGCATTCTGCATTTGTACCCTACAGCCACAATCTTTGCTTCTCTATCATCTTCCTCATTTAGCAGTTCCTTGAAATATTTAGCCCATCTCTCTCTCTCACCTTTATTTCATCAATTAGCAATTGCTCATCTGCTCTTTTCACCCTGTCCTCCATACCACATTCACCTCTCCTCACTCTTTACACTTCCTTCCAACACATCTTTTTATTTCTTCCAAAATTCTTAGACATGCATCTACTCAACCTTACATCCGCTTCTCTCTTTGCCTCCCTCACCACGTGCTTTGCTAACCTCATCTTTGCACAATTCCTTTCATACGTCTCTACATTACCTATCTGCAACTATACCTCAGATGCCTTCTTCTTTTCATCCACTACTGCACTCATCTGCTCATTCCACCATTCGTTACCTTTCCTTTTACTTCCATCAGATAGTCTCCTTCCGTACACTGCCTCAGCACACTTCATAACTTCCTCCTTGAAACAGCCCCAGTTTTCTTCCACTCCCTCCTCCACTTTCTCTTTCGCTATATTCCACACATTTCTCACACTAGCCTTATACTCACAGTCTTTCTCGTTTGTATACAATTCATTGACCAGTAACACCTCCCTTTCTCTCATGCTTCCCCTCTTTTTCCATTTTTCTCCCACTCTCACTCTACTTTCCACTAAATAATGATCAGGTGTTTCACTACTAGCTCAGGTATTATAGATACAAAAAATAAATAAATCATACCAATAGTGACTTAACAATATTTTGTTCATGGACAGAAGAGAAAATCTTCATGCCTTAGGCATTATAGATCTTACCTCTACAATGCCAGCTGTATTGAGGACGACAATATATTGCCCATCGGGAGAGCCACAGCTCTCGCCAGAATCAGTGTCGCTGCAAGGGTAATCACAGAGGCTCCAGTTTGCCGGCCGCAAAGCTAATGGAACAAAAATATATAAATTACAAAAGTTTTCTGGGTACGTGGTGTCTTGGTTGACAAGCCCCATGGGAGAAAAACTTTGCCCTGAAAACAGTTTGGGTGATCCAAGCCGTGTAGTGGCTGTCGGGTCCCAAAGGTAGAAGATCTTGGTCCAGATTAGCTGTGGATAACTCAGCAACATACTGGAGATTAAGCATGTGTTCCAACTTTCTTAAAATATTCACAGTTGAAAACTGAAGATATTATTATATTTGACAATCATGAAATCATATATACTACGACTACTGTTAATACTACTACTACGACTACAATTACAACCACTACTACGACTACGACTTCTATTACTACCACTAATACCACTGCTACTAATGATAATAATAATAATAGATATATTACATACAGTATTAAAACTAGTCCCATACATATGAATTAGGCAATATAAAATGTAATTACTTAAGTAAAGAGCACCGATATGCCCATTATTCCCTGATTACATTTCTAACAGCGATGGAATATTTTATAATCGTTTCATGTGACCCAATGACGCAGACACGTTGGAGCCGGGGGATAATGGCCGGATGCCTTTCCAAACACTCCATGGCGGAATCGAACCATCATTAGTCAGGGTTACCACTTCCCGAACCATTATTAATCAGGGTTACCACTTCCCGACTGGAGAGCTTTACCACAAAGTTACTGTAGCCCCAAAATGCCATTCAAATGTAATACTTAATGTACCTATGCATAAAGGCATCGTCCTAGCCCTTAGTAGAAGAGGGAGTCCTTGACGTAAAACTGATCACATCACATTGTATCTACAAACAAGTAGACCACACATCTTATCTACGTACGAAAGATAAAAAGTGAAAGCAAAGGGTAGTTTACAGTTTAGCGGACCATGCCGCTCAACGACCTCATCCCTCCACTCAGGTAAGTAGTTCGACTGAAGGTTAGGTAAGTATTTTTAGTTAGGATAGTAAGATGGGGGGTCCCAGGGGGGCGAAGCCCCCCTGGCTAAGAGGTTAGGTAAGTATTTTTAACCTGGATGGTAAAAAATTATTTCGTATACATATTTTTCACCATTTTTGTTGTGTGTTCATCCACCAGTTCTCTAGTCAGAGCCTATCGCCATCTATTGGTAGGTTTTGAACATAGGTATGGCCCGCTAAACTGTAGGTGTTCCAAACCAAAAATGAAAATAAGAATGGGGAGACTCCCTGTCTCCTTGCTCCACCCCATTCTGTCGACTTGTATGACACGCATGCACACATGGAGGCGGTAGTCTTTTCCTTGACCAAACAAGAAGAAAATGAAGAATAAGATAGAAATAATGAATGAAAAAGTGGAAGAATAAAAGAGAGAATGTGTGAATGAGAAGCATTAAGGCCCGATTTCTCAAACAGATTAAACCTAGGATACCATGTTGTTAGTTAGCTAGACACACACAAATGGATTTCATAAACGCATCTGACGTAGTTCTGTGTATGGCTAGGATCATGTACGGGATCCTAGTCATACACAGAACCGAGTCAGATGCGTTTATGAAATCCATTTGTGTGTCTAGCTAACTAAAAATATGGTATCCTAGGTTAAACTGTTTAAGAAATCGGGCCTAGGATCCCGTACGGGATCCTAGCCATAATCAGAAGCACGTTAGATGCGTTTATGAAAGCCATTTGTCTGTGTCTAGCTAACTAACAATATGGTATCCTAGGTTTACACTGTTTAAGAAATCGGGACTAGGATCCCGTACGGGATCCTAGCCATACACAGACTCGCGTCAGTTGCGTTTATGAAATCCATTTGTGTGTGTCTAGCTAACTTACAATATGGTATCCTAGGTTTACACTGTTTAAGAAATTAGGCCTAGGATCCCGTACGGAATCCTAGCCAGACACAGAACCACGTCATATGCATTTATGAAATTCATATGTGCGTCTAGTTAACTAACAATATGACATCCTAGGTTTACAGTTTGAAAAATCGGGCCTAGGATCCCGTACGGGATCCTAGTCATACACAGAATCGCGTCAGATGCGTTTATGAAATCCATTTGTGTGTGTCTAGCTAACTAACAATATGGTACCCTAGGTTTACACTTTTTAAGAAATTGGGCCTAGGATCCCGTACGGGATCCTAGCCAGACAGAACCACGTCAAATGCATTTATGAACTTCATTTGTATGTCTAGTTAACTAACAATATGGCATCCTAGGTTTACACTGTTTAAAAAATCGGGCCTAGGATCCCGTACGGGACCCTAGCCATATACAGAATCGCGTCAGATGCGTTTATGAAATCCATTTGCGTGTGTCTAGCTAACTAACAATATGGTATCCTAGGGTTACACTGTTTAAGAAATTGGGCCTAGGATCCCGTACTAGGATCCCGTACGGGATCCTAGCCATACACAGACTCGCGTCAGATGCGTTTATGAAATCCATTTGTGTGTGTCTAGCTAACTAACAATATGGTATCCTAGGTTTACACTGTTTAAGAAATCGAGCCTAGGATCCCGTACGGAATCCTAGCCAGACACAGAACCACGTTATATGCATTTATGAAATCCATTTGTGTGTCTAGCTAACTAACAATATGGTATCCTAGGTTTACACTGTTTAAAAAATCGGGTCTAGGATCCCGTGCGGGATCCTAGCCATACACATAATCGCGTCAGATGCATTTATGAAAACCATTTGAGTGTGTCTAGCTAACTAACAATATGGTATCCTAGGTTTACGCTGTTTAAGAAATAGGGCTTAAGACAGAGGAGTTCAAGTCCTCACCTGTATAATACCCACCCAACTTAGAGAATCAGAAATTATACTCTGAATAAGTAATGATTACATAAGTTCTATTCTCTTATGAAACGTTCTTTTTCTTTTCTTAAGAGAAAACTTGAAAAAAATGTGATAAAATAGCAATGATAAAATAGCGAATTTTGGCACTATTGAAGAATTGGAACATGCCTTTTATCAACAGCCAAGAAAGGTTAGGTAAGGTTAGGTTAAGATAGGTTAGAATTTGAGCTTGGCCTTTAAGCTCAAATTCTTTCATAACCTAACCTAACCTAATCTAACCTGATCTAACCTAACTTAACCAAATCTAACCTAATCTAACCTAACCTAACCTGACCTAACCTAATCTAACCTAACCTGACCTGACCTAACCTTTCTTTGTTGATAAAACGCTGGTCCCACTTCTCCAATAACTGCGAGTTTGTTTTATATTTTTCATTTAACTATCAAACTTGATGGAAACTCTCTGTGTGCGCCAAAGGGTGCCATAACATTTGGTGCCAAAGGGCGGCATACTATTTTGGCATCATTTTAAGTATTTACAAAAGGTTGTTGACATCCCGTAAAATTTCGCAGGGAAGTGGCACCAATCAACAGACTTTTAACCAAGCCAAATGTGTTCAAGAACGTGAGAGAATACCACTTTTATTTTTTTTAAATAACTATCATATTTTTTTGTGCTTTGACTCAGCCACCCTCCTTACGAGGGGGATCATGGCTATTGTATACACACACACACACACACACACACACACACACACAGAGAGAGAGAGAGAGAGAGAGAGAGAGAGAGAGAGAGAGAGAGAGAGAGAGAGAGAGAGAGAGACATTACTAAGGATCCAGAAGCTCAACATTTTGCAGATGTTAATCAGTAACAAAGACTATTGCGTCATTTGTTTACGTAGTGAAGTTGATCGAGATTAGGAGAGGAAAAATGAGAGTTAGCATAAAAATATACCATGTAGTAGGTTTGTATATGGCACCAGTCGCCCGTTGCGATACTACAGCTAAAGGTAATTTGGACAAGGTCAGTTCGATTCCTTCAGTTACGGTTATTTTTTCCATGCCCACATATGCACCAAATAGTCTTTCATATTCTTTACACATCTCTTATTATCCCCTCACATTTGACAAGTTACAACACTCCGTCTCTTTTAGCCTTATGTTTTCTTCGTGCCCAGGACCTATGAGGGCAAGTTCTTTGCCCGTCCTGGTGATACACTCATAAAAAAAGACACTTAATAACAACACCTAGCTGAAAAAAAATGCACATTTAATCGTTTACTACAGGTGGTTGCTAGCAATCCAGTGATATCCAGGCAATGGGTGAGTAAGTCCGGTAGATCTATAGGAAAACACCGACCCCAATTAATTACACATTTAGTCGCTTACTGCAAGTGATTGTTAAAGGAAAGTTATAGGCAAGGGATTGATAGCAAAAAGTCTGTTTCTATACCTACCATAGAGCTGATGCCCAAGCCCACTCTCCAATCACGAGCACCCAGTGATCTCCAGGCAATGGCTGAGTAAATTAGCTATATCTATAGGAAATCACCAACCCCCAATTAATTGCCCAGATCAATCGGTAACGAAAAGACGCAGTGAAAGCTAATCCAGGCCTAGTATAATTTTTACAATATTCTAACTCCAATTTTAATTATGATCAATATAAAAACCAATTAAGACTTAACAAGTTTATGCAGTCAACAAGAGGCAATCTCCACTTACTGATAATATTAGAACAGAAGCATTGCTTCCCACGCTTGGCTGCTGCGTACGAATGTCCGATGGAATAGCACTTCAACCTGCAGCTACTCATGGAAAGCTCTTCAGGATTATACACTGCTGGATTAACTGATAAAGTAAAAAAAAAAAAAAAATACATCATTGAATAAGCAAAGCAATTACACGGGACTTAAACTGGTCTACAGCCAATGATTACTATAGATATTAGTGTTGTACGAATTCAAATTGGTGGATGAAATTGAGGAAAATGGATATTAGAATTTCGATTCCATGACTCACCTAAAAACTGTGGGTTGATGATGTCGTCCTCGTAACAAGTTGGTGTTACGATGGGAATGTTATGCTTGGTAAACGCCGTTCCTATGAATAAATGAAAAAAAAATAAAATTACGTTGTTATCATGATAGTAATGTGTCATCGTATGAATGAAAATAGTGGCGCGGGCCAAAGTGATTTCTCGCACCTGCTAGCACAGTGAACAGTGATGG
>JAXCGZ010021532.1:22500-27500 GCA_037179515.1 Halocaridina rubra
CTTTTACCAAATATATTTCATGATATGTATGATATATATGTACAAAGAATGCGTATGAATACCCCCCCCCCAATCCTTCTTATACATGATCTATGTTGCTGTATTCTAACTTGTCGTGTCTTTTATGTCTGTCTAATATATACAGACTTGCAATTTGGGCAAGGTATTGAATATATACAAACTATTTCGAGATTCTGAAGTATTCCTTACTATCACATTCCTAAAGGGGGTTTACATGGTCAAACGGTTCGTCGAACGCGGTTCGACAGACAAGTGTTTTAAGTGATGTTCGAACGTGTGAACAGGGTACTTGGTTGTCGAACACGTTCGACAAACGTGTTCGACAACCAAATACCCCGTTCACATGTTCGAACATCACTTCAAACACTTGTCTGTCGAACCGCGTTCGACGAACAGTTTGACCGTGTAAACCCCCCTTAACACGGTCCGAATTCTTAAAATTGACAGAAACATTAAAATTCCTAGTGCCACACTCTGTCAAAAGACTTAGAATATATCGAGGTCATGTCAATAGGTCGTTAGATACTTGTACATATATCAGTTTCACAATGCTCAAAATTGTACCTACCAATGTAGTGAGGTTTTTCGTCCAAAGGAGATTTCCTGATAATTTGCGACACTCGTCAGTGGAAACTGCTTGAGAGTAACCTATACCATTTGCTTGTGAGAACCAAAAACACTCACTTCCTCTCTTCAGATAACCTTGAGGGCAATCGTCTGTCAAATAAATAAATAATTTCAATACTAGATAAAAAACAAATGCATTCGGACAAACAAACAAATAACCAGAAAAATAAGGTATTAGTATCTGCATCCTACCATCCCCCCCCTATTAAGGGGATTAAGAGTAATACAATTAATTCTCGGTTAGTTGTCAAGAAATGCCATCTTCTTCTTAATATAAGCGCAATAATATCACTAATGCTAGGGCAAAAATAATTATTTTACACCATAAAGAAATACTATGCAAATTATTTCCAGCTATGTTTCATAGAGATCCCTTGTCAAGGATTGTTGAGAAGCCATAAATTTCTCATTTATGTTTTCATAAATTTTACAATTATGTTTTCTTAAGACCTCTCGTTTTGGAACCTTAGTGATGTGAAAAAAATTACATTCATGTTTTATTAGCATCATTTGCAAAGGAAGCTTTAGAGAGCGCATTTTTTTTTTTTTAGTTATGGTTTAAGGAGATCATTACAAAGGAATCAGGAAACGCAAATGTTCAGCTATAGTCTATAGAGATCATTACAAAGGAATCTTAAGAGCGCAATTTTGCAGGTATGGTTTACAGAGATCATTACAAAGGAATCTTAAGGAAACGCAGATTTTCAGATATGGTTTATAGAGATCATTACAAAGGAATCTTAAGAGCGCAAGTTTGCAGGTATGGTTTACAGAGATCATTACAAAGGAATCTTAAGGAAACGCAGATTTTCTGATATGGTTTATAGAGATCATAACAAAGGAATCTTAAGAGCGCACTATTTAAGTTATGGTTTATAGAGATCATTACAAAGGAATCTTAAGAGCGCACTATTTAAGTTATGGTTTATAGAGATCATTACAATGGAATCTTAAGGAAACGCAAATGTTCAGCTATGGTTTATAGAGATCATTACAATGGAATCTTAAGAGCGCAATTTTTAAGTTATGGTTTATAGAGATCATTACAAAGGCATCTTAAGGAAACTCAAATGTTCAGCTATGGTTTATAGAGATTATTACAAAGGGATCTTAAGAGCACAGTTTTACAGTTATGGTTTATAGAGATCATTACAAAGGAATCTTAAGAAAGCGCAAATTTTCAGCTATGGTTTATAGAGAACATTACAATGAAATCTTAAGAGGGCAATTTTTCAGTTATGGTTTATAGAGATCATTACAAAGGAATCTTATGGAAACGTAAATTTTCAGCTATGGTTTATAGAGAACATTACAATGGAATTTTAAGAGTGTAATTTTTCTGTTAAGGTTTACAGAGATAATCACAAAGGAATCTTAAGAGCGCAAGTTTTCAGTTATGGTTTAGAGAGGTCATTACAATGGAATCTTAAGAAAGCAAATTTTCAGGTATGGCTTATAGAGATAATTACAAAGTATTCTTAAGAGCGCAATTTTTCAGGTACTGTTTATAGAGATCATTATAAAGGAATTTTCAGATAGCATAATTTTTCAGTTATGATTTGTAGAGATAATTGCAAAGAAATCATAAGAAAGCACAAATATTCAGTTATGGTTTATAGAGATTATTACAAAGAATCTTAAGGAACAGCAAATATTCAGGTATGATCTATAGAGATCATTACAAAGAAATATTAAAAAGAGCAAATTTTAAGGTAATGTTCATTGAGATCATTACAAAGAATCTTCAGAGAGAGCAATATTTAGGTATGGTTTGTAGAGATAATTGCAAAGAAACCATAAGAAACGCAAATTTTTAGCTATGGTTTATAGAGATCATTACAATGGACTCTTAAGGAAGTGCAAAATTTCAGGTATGATTTTTGGAGTTCATTGCAAAGGAATCTTTAGAAAGTGCAAATTTTCAGGTATGATTTACAGAGATAATTACAAAGGAATCTTAGGGAACTGCAAATTTTCTGCTATGATTTATAGAGATCATTACAAAGGAATATTGGAAAAGTGCATATTTTTTAGTTATGATTTATACAGGTTATTACAAAGGAATATTAGAATAGTGCATATTTTTAATTATGAGTTATAGAGATAATTACAAAGAAATATTAGAAGAGTGCAAATTTTTAGTTAGGATTGATAGAGATCATTTCAAAGGAATATTAGAAAAGAAAAACATTTTTAATCTTTTATTATGCTGCTATCAGAAGTTAAGAAAGCGGAGATATTTTTCCTAGTCACATTTTATACTGATCTCTTGCTAAGATATCTTCAGAAATTTCACATTACCTTGTTTTGGCACGCAAAGAACATTATTTAAGGAGGAACAAGGTGCTCATGTTGCATTTTATACTGATCTCTTGCTAAGATATCTTCAGAAATTTCACATTACCTTGTTTTGCCACGCAAAGAACATTATTTAAGGAGGAACAAGGTACTATTCCGAAGAGGCCATCACTTGCTCTAGACGTAACACATTGCTGTCCATCTGGTGGCAAGACTCTTTTGTCCTGAAGCCCTCTTAAATTGGAACCGTCAGAGAACTGGTAAAACCCCTTCTGTAAGTCAAAAGTAAAAATTCAATAATTAAATGTATAGGAGGGAGAGTAAATATGAGGTGGGGGGAGGCAGAAAGGTGAAGGGGGAAGAAGAAGGCCGAAAACTAAGTGAATCGACTTAGTATGTAGTAGGTTGGCCCATGGCACCAGCCGCCCGTTGCGATACTACATCTGAAGTTTTTTTTTTTTTTAGTCTGATATAGGACTGTACTGAACAACTCAATGTTAAGTCTTCTTTCAGTTACGGATCTTTTTCTGTATTTCTAAAGAGTACTCTTGTGTATTCGTTACACTTCACATCTGACTAGTCACAACACTGCCCATCTCTGTTTCTCTTTGCTTTATACTTCTTCGCTCCTAGGCTCGATGAGGGGGGCAATTTTCTTCTCCAGTTTTGGTGTCACACTCATAACAAGAAAATAAATCAAAAGTGTGATGGGTAGGATATCAGAAATGGGTGAGGGGGGATTCAGCGACCCCACATGTATGTACTGAAATAAAGAAGAGATTAGAAGTAGACATAATGCATCAAAATAGAAAAAGAGCAAAGAAGTCTGTTCAATTTTAGTGACCCCAGTCAAAATTGGGAAAAACTGAAAAAAAAAATGTCCGGTTTTACGTCACGGACTCCCTTTTCTACCAAGGGCTAGGACGGTTGCCTTATTGCGAAGGAATTGATTTGGCAGATATAATCCTTACCCTGAGTGCATACCCTTGCTAACCTCAGACCGTGATGGGGCGCGAACCCTCGACCTGACGCCTCAGAGTCATGGAGGCTACCGCTTGAGCCACGGTGACTACACCTATCTCTCTCTCTATCTATCTATCTATCTATCTATCTATGGATAATCTGCTCCAGATCGCAAGTGACATGAAAAGCCAGGCCCTCATAACCCTTCCCACCCTCAGGTGTCTGTAGAACGAAGCCACTCTCTAGGAAGCACAATGAGGTCTCCAGTGTGGAGATCTTAAGCATGTGGGTGAGAAGACAGCCAGGACTCAAGGCAAGAGGAAAGACATTTAGTGACACACACAATGTTGGTGCAGTTGGGAGAGCAGTAGCAGGACAAAAAAAAAAGAAAGAAATGTCCTGGTGGTGTCGAGATAGATCTTCAGCCACAGAACATCGAAATTAGAATTTCCAAGGTCCATGAAGCTTTCCCCCCCAAAAAAAAAAAAAAAGAAAAAAAAGAAAAAAAAAGGAAGAACTCTGGAACGTTAAAGAGATGATTAAGACTTCAGAACCCGGATGTTAGAAAAATGCATTGAAAAAATAAATCTTCTCTCGGAAGGTGCACGAATATGGGCAGAACCATTTTTACTATCAGGCATGTCCACCCTCAAGCCAATAGTGGAGTCCAAAAGATCCATTAGATAGACGAATATGAGCAGAACCAATTTTTACTAGCAGGCATGTCCACCCTCAAGCCAATAGTGAAGTTCAAAAGATCCATTAGATAGACGGATATGGGTAGAACCATTTTTACTAGCAGGCATGTCTACCCTCAAGCCAATAGTGGAGTCCAAAAGATCCATTAGATATACGGATATGGGCAGAACCATTTTTACTAGCAGGCATGTCCACCCTCAAGCCAATAGTGGAGTCCGAAAGATCCATTAGATAGACGGATATGGGCAGAACCATTTATTACTAGCAGGTATGTCCACCCTCAAGCCAATAGTGGAGTCCAAAAGATTCAGTAGATATACGGATATGGGCAGAACCATTTTTACTAGCAGGCATGTCCACCCTCAAGCCAATAGTGGAGTCCAAAAGATCCA
>JAXCGZ010021532.1:32500-37500 GCA_037179515.1 Halocaridina rubra
GTATGTACGTATGCATGTATATATATATATATATATATATATATATATATATATATATATATATATATATATATATATATATATATGTATATATATATATATATATATATATATATATATATATATATATATATATATATATATATATATATATATATATATATATATATATATATATGTATATATATGCATTTATATGCATATATATGTATATATATATATATATATATATATATATATATATATATATATATATATATATATATATATATATATATATACATAAATATGTATATATGTATATATATATATATATATATATATATATATATATATATATATATATATATATATATATATATATATGATAATAATAATAATAAGAAAGCCCATCAGTAAAACATCACAAAAAAAATAATGCTATATTTCGGGTCCTAAGGGGTCCAGTTAGGACCCGAAATATAGCATTAATTTTTCTATGTTGTTTCACTGATGGGGTTTCTTACAATTTAGTGCTGTATGCTAACAGTGTATTTATATATATATATATATATATATATATATATATATATATATATATATATATATATATATAGATACATACATATATATATATATATATATATATATATATATATATATATATATATATATATATATATATATATATGTATATATATATATATATATATATATATATATATATATATATATATATATATATATATATATATATATATATATATATACATACATACATACATACATACATACATACATACATTCCATCATGGTTATGATAGAGTGGATAGGGATCAATATTTTGATATGGCTGGCTCTAGAACTAGAGGTCATAGTTTGAAGCTTCGTAAGAAAACTTCTTCGCAGGATGTAAGGAAATACTTTTTCAGTGTAAGAGTAGTTGATAATTGGAATTGGCTAAGCGAGGAGGTAGTTAATGCTATCTCAATCCATAGTTTTAAGGACAGGTATGATAAGTATCACTAAGTCTAAAATGGAAGCGATCAGGAGACGGGAAGATACGAGCTTTGGGCTCTTTCCCGTAAGC
Organism: Halocaridina rubra; assembly: GCA_037179515.1. Taxonomy (NCBI): domain Eukaryota; kingdom Metazoa; phylum Arthropoda; class Malacostraca; order Decapoda; family Atyidae; genus Halocaridina; species Halocaridina rubra. The sequence continues at coordinate 33,570 of JAXCGZ010021532.1, forward strand.
ACAATTAGGTAATCACAATTAGGTAATCACATACTTTTGTTCCTTTCCTTGTATATGTAAATGACCTACCAGAGTCTGTAAATTCATTCATGAATATGTTTGCAGATGATGCAAAGATTGTGAAGAAAGTAAAAAACGAGAACAATGGTAGAGAACTTCAGGAGGATCTAAATAATCTGCATGAGTGGTCAGAAAAGTGGCTAATGAAATTCAATACTTCAAAATGTAAGGTAATGAGAATGGGTACAAGTGCAAGAAGGCCCAAGCTTGACTACTCGGTGGCTGGAGTACAACTTCAAGAGACAGAAAATGAGAGAGATCTAGGAGTAAACATACTGGCAGATTTGTCTCCAGAAATACATATAAATGGCATAGTAAGGGCAGCATATACATTCTTATCAAATGTAATGGTAGCCTTCAGGCACATGGACAAGGAAATGTTCAGAATATTTATGTAACCTATGTGAGGCCAAAACTCGAATATGCAGCCCCCTTTTGGAATCCGCACTTGAAAAAGCACATAGCTAAGCTTGAAAAAGTTCAAAGACATGCCACGAAACTGGTGCCAGAAATACGCAATCTCAGTTATGATGAGAGGCTGAGGGAATTAGACTTACCATCACTCGAAGCTAGAAGAGTGAGGGGGGATATGGTGACAGTCTTTAAATTCCTTCATGGTTATGATAGAGTGGATAGGGATCGATATTTTGATATGGCTGGCTCTAGAACTAGAGGTCACAGTTTGAAGCTTCGTAAGAAAACTTCTTTGCAGGATGTAAGGAAATACTTTTTCAGTGTAAGAGTAGTTGATAATTCGAATTGGCTAAGCGAGGAGGTAGTTAAAGCTATCTCAATCCATAGTTTTAAGGACAGGTATGATAAGTATCACTAAGTCTAAAATGGAAGCGATCAGGAGACGGGAAGATACGAGCTTTGGGCTCTTTCCCGTAAACACAATTAGGTAATCACAATTAGGTAATCACATACTTTTGTTCCTTTCCTTGTATATGTAAATGACCTACCAGAGTCTGTAAATTCATTCATGAATATGTTTGCAGATGATGCAAAGATTGTGAAGAAAGTAAAAAACGAGAACAATGGTAGAGAACTTCAGGAGGATCTAAATAATCTGCATGAGTGGTCAGAAAAGTGGCTAATGAAATTCAATACTTCAAAATGTAAGGTAATGAGAATGGGTACAAGTGCAAGAAGGCCCAAGCTTGACTACTCGGTGGCTGGAGTACAACTTCAAGAGACAGAAAATGAGAGAGATCTAGGAGTAAACATACTGGCAGATTTGTCTCCAGAAATACATATAAATGGCATAGTAAGGGCAGCATATACATTCTTATCAAATGTAATGGTAGCCTTCAGGCACATGGACAAGGAAATGTTCAGAATATTTATGTAACCTATGTGAGGCCAAAACTCGAATATGCAGCCCCCTTTTGGAATCCGCACTTGAAAAAGCACATAGCTAAGCTTGAAAAAGTTCAAAGACATGCCACGAAACTGGTGCCAGAAATACGCAATCTCAGTTATGATGAGAGGCTGAGGGAATTAGACTTACCATCACTCGAAGCTAGAAGAGTGAGGGGGGATATGGTGACAGTCTTTAAATTCCTTCATGGTTATGATAGAGTGGATAGGGATCGATATTTTGATATGGCTGGCTCTAGAACTAGAGGTCACAGTTTGAAGCTTCGTAAGAAAACTTCTTTGCAGGATGTAAGGAAATACTTTTTCAGTGTAAGAGTAGTTGATAATTGGAATTGGCTAAGCGAGGAGGTAGTTAATGCTATCTCAATCCATAGTTTTAAGGACAGGTATGATAAGTATCACTAAGTCTAAAATGGAAGCGATCAGGAGACGGGAAGATACGAGCTTTGGGCTCTTTCCCGTAAACACAATTAGGTAATCACAATTAGGTAATCACATGCATACATACATACATACATACATACATACATACATACATACATACATACATGAAAACTTCCTTTGCTGATGCACTAAAGGGGAATGTGGCAGTAAAAGAGGCTGTAAAGGTGGTGTCACTGGAAAACATACAAGCAGTTGACTATAAAGAGACAGTAATCGAAAAAATGAAAGATGTTGTGATGGAAAGGGCAAACCCACTCATCAGACAGGCACTTGATAAGGAGAAGACAGTGGTAATCTCAGGCATAAGCGAATCCCAGGAGCCAACATGGCAGGGGAGACTTGAAGAAAATAAAGCTAGGGTTGTAGACCTGATAAGAAAGCTTGGAGTAGTATGTGGTCCTGAGGATATTGTAAACATACACCATCTAGGTAAATATTCGAGGGAAGGAAAGCCGAGACCAACAAAAGTAACCTTTGAGAGAGGGGAAACATGTAGGGAAATATTGTTGAGAAAAAAAGTCTAAAAGACCTTCAAGAATTCAAAGAAGTGTTCATTAGACGATAAAGAACACAGGAAGAGATGGAAAAGATCAAAAACTTGTTGCAAGGGGCAAGAAGGTTAAATGAGGAAAGAAATGAAGAAGAGAAGAAAAATTTTCATTACAGAGTTCTTCCAGACAAAGGGAAGATAAAGAAGATAATGACAGAAGATCAGGGGATGGGGCCTCATTAAGATTGTTATACACAAATGCTGATGGATTAGCTGGTAAGGCAGTAGAATTAAAAGATAGGATTCACAACAGTAAGGCAGATATAGTAGCAATTACAGAGACTAAGTTGAGTGAGGACATAAACAGTGTCCCAGTTTTTCCTAAGGGCTTCAGAATACTAAGGGTTGAAAGATCTGAGAGGACTGGTGGAGGGATAGCACTGCTCATAAGTGAAAGGATTCAAGTTGAAGAAATAAACTTGGCTATAGAAAGTGAGTTCAAGGAATTTCTTGTTGCTCGCATAAATACTGGGTCAGAGAGCATTATAATAACTGTTGTATACAACCCACCAAGGAACCAAAATAGGCTTGAAGTTTATGAGGAAAGTCATATAGGTACTATTGAAGTCATAAACTCAGTTGTTAACATGGCACAGGAAAAAAAATGTAGGATTTTGATTATGGGAGACTTTAATCATAAAGAGATAGATTGGATAAATCTTGACCCACACAGTGGTGAGGACTCATTCGGGGCAAGATTTCTAGATTGCGTACAAGGGAATTTCCTACACCAACATGTAATGGAACCAACAAGGGCCAGGGGTGGGGATGAGCCATCACTACTTGATCTAGTGTTCACAGATAATGTGTTGGATATTGAAAAAATTGAGTATGTACCACCAATCGGAAAGAGTGACCACTGTGTGTTGTTGATGTAGTATATAATTGAAGATATTCTTCCTGAGAGTAGAGGCACTGAGGACATGAGGAGGAACTATCCGAAAGGAGATTACATCAAAATGAATGAGCTTTTTGCAGTTCTTGACTGGAGAACCTTATTTTACAACAAATCTGTACAAGAAATGTATGACATCTTTTGTGAGAAATATGGGAAGATAATAGATTGCTGCATACCTGTCACCAAAGTAGGTGTAATTCATGCCAGAGAGAAATGGTTCGATAATGGGTGTAAAAGAGCTAAGGAGTGGAGAGACAAATGCTGGAAAAGGTATAGGAGGAGAAAAAACATAAATGCCTGGCAAACCTACAAAAGAGCAAGAAATGACTACCTAAGTAAAAGGAGAGAGGCAGAGAGAGACTATGAGAGGGACATCACCAGGAAGGCTAAAGAAAATCCCAAGCTTTTCCACAGCTTTATCAGAGGAAAACTGAAGGTTAAAGAACAGGTTTTAAGGCTAAAGAGAGCGGATGGAAGCATCACTGAGACGGATGAAGAGATCTGCAAAGAATTGAACAAGGAGTTTCAGTCAGTATTTACAGTAGAAAATACCCCACCCCCTCAGATTGCAGTGATAGAAGCTCAAGGGCCGGTATTAG
>JAXCGZ010021533.1:0-2500 GCA_037179515.1 Halocaridina rubra
CTTACAGGAAAGAGAGGGCTGGGCAGATTGCATATTCCTAGACTTCCAGAAAGCGTTTGACACTGTTCCACATGGGAGACTTATTAGGAAGCTGCAATCAATGGCTAGAATAGGTGGAAATGTCTTGGAATGGATAAAAACTTACTTAGAAGGAAGGGAACAGAGGGTTAGAGTAAGACACTCAGTGTCTGAATGGAGAAGAGTTAGTAGTGGAGTTCCACAGGGTTCAGTTTTAGGGCCACTTTTGTTCCTTGTATATGTAAATGACCTACCAGAGTCTGTAAATTCATTCATGAATATGTTTGCAGATGATGCAAAGATTGTGAAGAAAGTAAAAAACGAGAACAATGGTAGAGAACTTCAGGAGGATCTAAATAATCTGCATGAGTGGTCAGAAAAGTGGCTAATGAAATTCAATACCTCAAAATGTAAGGTAATGAGAATGGGTACAAGTGCAAGAAGGCCCAAGCTTGACTACTCGGTGGCTGGAGTACAACTTCAGGAGACAGAAAATGAGAGAGATCTAGGAGTAAACATATTGGCAGATTTGTCTCCAGAAATACATATAAATGGCGTAGTAAGGGCAGCATATGCATTCTTATCAAATGTAAGGGTAGCCTTCAGGCACATGGACAAGGAAATGTTCAGAAATATTTATGTAACCTATGTGAGGCCAAAACTCGAATATGCAGCCCCCTTTTGGAATCCGCACTTGAAAAAGCACATAGCTAAGCTTGAAAAAGTTCAAAGACATGCCACGAAACTGGTGCCAGAAATACGCAATCTCGGTTATGATGAGAGGCTGAGGGAATTAGACTTGCCATCACTCGAAGCTAGAAGAGTAAGGGGGGATATGGTGACAGTCTTTAAATTCCTTCATGGTTATGATAGAGTGGATAGGGATCGATATTTCGATATGGCTGGCTCTAGAACTAGAGGTCATAGTTTGAAGCTTCGGAAGAAAACTTGTTTGCAGGATGTAAGGAAATACTTTTTCAGTGTAAGAGTAGTTGATAATTGGAATTCGCTAAGCGAGGAGGTAGTTAATGCTACCTCAATCCATAGTTTTAAGGACAGGTATGATAAGTATCACTAAGTCTAAAAATGGAACCGATCAGGAGACGGGAAGATACGAGCTTTGGGCTCTTTCCCGTAAACACAATTAGGTAATCACAATTAGGTAATCACACACATATATATATATATATATATATATATATATATATATATATATATATATATATATTATATATATATATATATATATATATATATATATATATATATATATATATATATGTATATACATATATATATATATATATATATATATATATATATATATATATATATATATATATATATATATATATATATACATATATATATTTAGATGTTCATAAAGCTACAGGTTCTGATGACATATCCCCTCATGTGCTTAAAAAATGCGCAAACACAATATCAGTGGCACTAAGTATCATATTTAAGGAGTCACTGGAGTCGGGGGAGATTCCAAGATGCTGGAAACAAGCAAATGTGATACCCATCTTCACAAAGGGAAGGAGGGATACGGCTCTGAACTATAGACCAGTTTCCTTGACCAGCATAGTTTGCAAAGTTATGGAGAAACTACTAAGGAATCATATCTCTCTTCACTTGGAATCCTTCAACTTTTTGTCAGTGAGGCAACATGGCTTAAGAGAAGATAGATCAACAGTAACAAACTTATTAGAATTTTATGATGAGGTAAGCCAAATCTTACAGGAAAGAGAGGGCTGGGCAGATTGCATATTCCTAGACTTCCAGAAAGCGTTTGACACTGTTCCACATGGGAGACTTATTAGGAAGTTGCAATCAATGGCTAGAATAGGTGGAAATGTTTTGGAATGGATAAAAACTTACTTAGAAGGAAGGGAACAGAGGGTTAGAGTAAGACACTCAGTGTCTGAATGGAGAAGAGTTAGTAGTGGAGTTCCACAGGGTTCAGTTTTAGGGCCACTTTTGTTCCTTGTATATGTAAATGTCCTACCAGAGTCTGTAAATTCATTCATGAATATGTTTGCAGATGATGCAAAGATTGTGAAGAAAGTAAAAAACGAGAACAATGGTAGAGAACTTCAGGAGGATCTAAATAATCTGCATGAGTGGTCAGAAAAGTGGCTAATGAAATTCAATACTTCTAAATGTAAGGTAATGAGAATGGGTACAAGTGCAAGAAGGCCCAAGCTTGACTACTCGGTGGCTGGAGTACAACTTCAAGAGACAGAAAATGAGAGAGATCTAGGAGTAAACATACTGGCAGATTTGTCTCCAGAAATACATATAAATGGCATAGTAAGGGCAGCATATGCATTCTTATCAAATGTAAGGGTAGCCTTCAGGCACATGGACAAGGAAATGTTCAGAAATATTTATGTAACCTATGTGAGGCCAAAACTCGAATATGCAGCCCCCTTTTGGAATCCGCACTTGAAAAAGCACATAGCTAAGCTTGAAAAAG
>JAXCGZ010021533.1:7500-41758 GCA_037179515.1 Halocaridina rubra
ATATATATATATATATATATATATATATATATATATATATATATATATATATATATATACACATATACATATATATATATATATATATATATATATATATATATATATATATATATATATATATATATATATATATATATATATATATATATATATATATATATGTGTTTGCATATCTTTGTACTGAAAGAGAAGTGATTACCTAATTGTGATTACCTAATTGTGTTTACAGGAAAGAGCCCAAAGTTCGTATCTTCCCGTCTCCTGATCGGTTCCATTTTATACTTAGTGATACTTATCATGCCTGTCCTTAAAACTATGGATTGAGATAGCATTAACTACCTCCTCGCTTAGCCAATTCCAATTATCTACTACGCTTACACTGAAAAAGTATTATCTTACATCCTGCAAAGAAGTTTTCTTGCGAAGCTTCAAACTATGACCTCTAGTTCTAGAGCCAGCCATTTCAAAATATCTATCCCTATCCACTCTATCATAACCATGAAGGAATTTAAAGACTGTCACCATATCCCACCTCACTCTTCTAGCTTCGAGTGATGGTAAGTCTAATTCCCTCAGCCTCTCATCATAACTGAGATTGCGTATTTCTGGCACCAGTTTCGTGGCATGTCTTTGAACTTTTTCAAGCTTAGCTATGTGCTTTTTCAAGTGCGGATTCCAAAAGGGGGCTGCATATTCGAGTTTTGGCCTCACATAGGTTACATAAATATTTCTGAACATTTCCTTGTCCATGTGCCTGAAGGCTACCCTTACATTTGATAAGAATGCATATGCTGCCCTTACTACGCCATTTATATGTATTTCTGGAGACAAATCTGCCAGTATGTTTACTCCTAGATCTCTCTTTTTTTCTGTCTCTTCAAGTTGTACTCCAGCCACCGAGTAGTCAAGCTTGGGCCTTCTTGCACTTGTACCCATTCTCATTACCTTACATTATGAAGTATTGAATTTCATTAGCCACTTTTCTGAACACTCATGCAGATTATTTAGATCCTCCTGAAGTTCTCTACCATTGTTCTCGTTTTTTACTTTCTTCACAATCTTTGCATCATCTGCAAACATATTCATGAATGAATTTACAGACTCTGGTAGGTCATTTACATATACAAGGAACAAAAGTGGAACTAAAACTGAACCCTGTGGAACTCCACTACTAACTTTTCTCCATTCAGACACTGAGTGTCTTACTCTAACCCTCTGTTCCGTTCCTTGTAAGAAAGTTTTTATCCATTCCAAAACATTTCCACCTATTCTAGCCATTGATTGCATCCTAATAAGTTTCCCATGTGGAACAGTGTCAAACGCTTTCTGGAAGTCTAGGAATATGCAATCTGCCCAGCCCTCTCTTTCCTGTAAGATTTGGCTAACCTCATCATAAAATTCTAATAAGTTTGTTACAGTTGATCTACCTTCTCTGAAGCCATGTTGCCTCACTGACAAAAAGTTGAAGGATTCCAAGTGAAGAGAGATATGTTTCCTTAGTAGTTTCTCCATAACTTTGCAAACTATGCTGGTCAAGGAAACTGGTCTATAGTTCAGAGCCGTATCCCTCCTTCCCGTTTTGAAGATAGGTATCACATTTGCTTGTTTCCAGCATCTTGGAATCTCCCCTGACTCCAGTGACTTTTTAAATATGATACTTAGTGCCACTGATATTGTGTTTGCGCATTTTTTAAGCACATGAGGGGATATGTCATCAGGACCTGTAGCTTTATGAACATCTAAATCCATCAGCGCTTTGCATATCTCTGTGGCTGTAAGGTTGATGGTCTCTAATACCGGCCCATGAGCTTCTATCACTGCAATCTGAGGGGGTGGGGTATTTTCTACTGTAAATACTGACTGAAACTCCTTGTTCAATTCTTTGCAGATCTCTTCATCCGTCTCAGTGATGCTTCAATCCGCTCTCTTTTGCCTTAAAACCTGTTCTTTTACCTTCAGTTTTCCTCTGATAAAGCTGTGGAAAAGCTTGGGATTTTCTTTAGCCTTCCTGGTGATGTCCCTCTCATAGTCTCTCTCTGCCTCTCTCATTTTACTTAGGTAGTCATTTCTTGCTCTTTTGTAGGTTTGCCAGGCATTTATGTTTTTTCTCCTCCTATACCTTTTCCAGTATTTGTCTCTCCACTCCTTAGCTCTTTTACACTCATTATCGAACCATTTCTCTCTGGCATGAATTACACCTACTTTAGTGACAGGTATGCAGCAATCTACTATATTTCCATATTTCTCACAAAAGATGTCATACATTTCTTGTACAGATTTGTTGTAAAATAAGGTTCTCCAGTCAATAACTGCAAAAAGCTCATTCATTTTGATGTAATCTCCTTTCGGATAGTTCCTCTTCATGTCCTCAGTGCCTCTACTCTCAGGAAGAATATCTTCAATGATATACTCCATCAACAACACACAGTGGTCCCTCTTTCCAATTGGTGGTACATGCTCAATTTTTTCAGTATCCAACACATTATCTGTGAACACTAGATCAAGTAGTGATGGCTCATCCCTACCCCTGGCCCTTGTTGGATCCATTACATGTTGGTGTAGGAAATTCCCTTGTACGCAATCTAGGAATCTTGCCCCGAATGAGTCCTCACCACTGTGTGGGTCAAGATTTATCCAATCTATCTCTTTATGATTAAAGTCTCCCATAATCAAAATCCTAAATTTTTTTTCCCATGCCATGTTAGCAATTGAGTTTATGACTTCAATAGTACCTATATGACTTTCCTCATAAACTTCAAGCCTATTCTGGTTCCTTGGTGGGTTATATACAAGTTATTATAATGCTCTCTGACCCAGTATTTATGCGAGCAACAAGAAATTCCTTGAACTCACTTTCTATAGCCAAGTTTATTTCTTCAACTTGAATCCTTTCACTTATGAGCAGTGCTATCCCTCCACCAGTCCTGTCAGATCTTTCAACCCTTAGTATTCTGAAGCCCTTAGGAAAAACTGTGACACTGTTTATGTCCTCACTCATCTTAGTCTCTGTAATTGCTACTATATCTGCCTTACTGTTGTGAATCCTATCTTTTAATTCTACTGCCTTACCAGCTAAGCCATCAGCATTTGTGTATAATATCTTAATGAGGCCCCATCCCCTGATCTTCTGTCATTATCTTCTTTATCTCCCCTTTGTCTGGAAGAACTCTGTAATGAAAATTTTTCTTCTCTTCTTCATTTCTTTCATCATTTAACCTTCTTGCCTCTTGCAACAAGTTTTTGATCTTTCCCATCTCTTCCTGTGTTCTGTATCGTCTAATGAACACTTCTTTGAATTCTTGAAGGTCTTTTAGACTTTTTTTCTCAACAATATTTCCCTACATGTTTCCCCTCTCTCAAAGGTTACTTTTGTTGGTCTCGGCTTTCCTTCCCTCGAATATTTACCTAGTTGGTGTAGGTTTACAATATCCTCAGGACCACATACTACTCCAAGCTTTCTTATCAGGTCTACAACCCTAGCTTTATTTTCTTCAAGTCTCCCCTGCCATGTTGGCTCCTGGGATTCGCTTATGCCTGAGATTACCACTGTCTTCTCCTTATCAAGTGCCTGTCTGATGAGTGGGTTTGCCCTTTCTATCACAACGTGCGTGTGTGCTTTTTTTTCTTTTATGTCAATATTAGTTTGTTGAGAGAGAGAGAGAGAGAGAGAGAGAGAGAGAGAGAGAGAGAGAGAGAGAGAGAGAGGAGAGAGAGAGAGAGAGAGAGAGAGAGAGAGAGAGAGAGAGAGAGAGAGAGAGAGAGACCTCCAATCCCCCTGTAAAGAGGGGGGAAGAAAAGAAAATATTCTCAATAATCTAAATTAACTCGATCACTCTTCTTACATCTATGGGGTGAATTAGATTTATAAGGTCAGTAGTTTAGAATTTGAGGCGTCAACATATTTGCGAGGCGGGGTTGTAGTGTCCAAATGGCGAACTCCTAAAGAAGAATTATTGAAGAAGAAGACCTCAATATGTAAACAATCTCTTATTCCTCAGCTGAATTCTGCAAAATATCTCCAAGATTTGTACTATGTAAAGCTTTATTTTATTGAAATGGAAACGAACAAGGACACGGAAGATGCTAATAGCAGTAAAAAAGTAACTGTCAAAAAGATAAATTATCATGGAGCCTGCTGTGCAGTTGTGAATTGCACAAACACCAAGAATAACCATCCCGAGATGAGCTTTTTTCGTTTTCCATTGGATGAAGAGAGGTATATATGATGATTTAAGCGTAACCAAAATTATATAGCGTGTACTATTGATGGGGATAAGTTTTGATCAAAATATCTAGTGCCTTTTGTACATACTAGTAATTCAAAAAATTTTGCCCCTTGTTGCTATATCTAAGTCGGAAGTCCTGAGAGGATCTATCTCAGGAGTTCAGACTCCTGAATGTCTATTCGATTTTCGGCTGTAAGGAAGCAACAGCATTGGGTAGTATTACAAAATTTGTAACACTTTGCTCTAATGAAACAACTCAAGGTCATGTATGTCACTACATTCAGTTACTATGTGACTGGTTGGGATTGAACTTTTTTTGGCGGTTTCCCTTCTGGTCACAGTACCGCCTTTTGCCTAAATTTTCCAATCAACATCTACTTAGTATTTGATCTCTGGTAAAATGCCTACTTTAGCAACTTTTCATTTTAGAAACGGTTTTGGTTTTCCTGTTGTTTTAAGATTTCGAATGTTTCTGATAATCACTTTTGCAGGAAATTGTTACTTTGGTATTATTGCATAATAGGACCACCTCTGTTTTCCAGTTGAAATAAAGGTTTTCTGCTAGTTTTTTATGTGTTTTAAGCGAATCTGACCTTCATTTGCTCCGGAAATTAGTCCTTCACTCTGAAAAATTAACCGTTAGTTAAAAATCACTGGGAAAAATTAACCGTCAGTTAAAAATCACTGGCTTTCTGGTAAGTGAAGAGTTGCTGTAGCCGCCCGTTACTCAGTTTCAAATCGCGCACTGAGTTAATGAAATAATGGGGTTAGGTTAATTTAGGTTAGGTTAGGTTAGTTCAAAACACATAAAAAACTACCAAAATTTTTTTTATTTCAATTGGAAAATAGAGTTGGCCCTATAATGCAATTTTACCGTTATTTTTTTTTATATATATCCTCACCCTCCATTCACTCACTAAAGCTAATATTTGGTTTATGCTTCCCATCCATAGCCTATCCGAGAAATCAGTGTTGCCATCACTTCCAGAAATGTGCAGCCATGATATATAAACACCCAGATTCGTCCTTTTAAAGTATGCAAGGCTTCAAATTTAAGTTTGGTTCGTTTAAGTGAGTTAGGTTAGGTAAATTAGATTAGGTCATTTAAGTACACATAGCCACTCACTAATGTCGGCCCTAGCATAAAAAGTAGTCTTTCTGAGGAAAGAAAATATCAGATTCATCAAAACGCATTGAAATCTATATGAAAAAATAGTTTAGTCATAATAATTGGGGACAGTTGAGTGGAGAAAATTAGTTATAGCTCAACTTTTCTTAGAGAAATAAAAATAAAGAGTATTCAAAAAACATAAAGGTACTGGAAACTATTATTCCTAATTGGTAGGATTTGTCTACAGACCTCCTTTCCTAACTGGTGCGCTTTGTCCCCACACCCCTTAATTATCCAAAAATTTTAATCTAATGCTATAAGAACTTAAAAAATTATTTTTCCTAACTAGGAGGCTTAATCCAACGGCCTAGACCCCCATTTCAAATTTAATCTGTGTACAGTATAAGTGAAATTATTTACAGTGTTTAGAATGGTTTAATGCATGGGTTAAGTTAATAGAATAACTCCTTTTTATTACTTTTATGCTGCTGAGTTGTATTATTACATCATGTACTTGTTGAGGTAGAAGTAGACATGATGGCAGATAACACTCAGAGTTGTGGGGATAAAAGAAAGACGGTTACAATTGTTTCTATATTACTGGAACAACCAGGAGTATGCTTTGACGCATCCTCACAATACCTGTATAGCGACTGGTGAACAACTAGCTAGTACTACAAAGTGGTTAACCTTACTAACTTTACTGTAAAATCCAAGGACGATAAAAAATGACAACTAAAGACAATCAAAAGAGTAATTATAATAAACAAAAACTCATTCAAGTCTACACTCTTAACACCCCCTCTTAAACTTAAATTATTTAAACAAATCAAACTTATTCAACTTTATCAGAGACATCGGTTTTGTAAATAAATCAGCTACATTTTTATCCACTGTCATCAGACCCAATAAGAGCATTATCAACAAAAATAATTTAACAATCAAAGAGTCATTTTGACATTTTGAGTACACACATGGATTAGCTAATGACTGTTTGAAATCATAGGTTATAAAAATTTTTTGAAACAGAATTCCAATCTCTACCGCTTTGTTTTAATCCATATAGACTTTTATTAAGCCTCCAAACTACTCTGTGTCCATCAGCAGATCTTACTTTGAAAACCATCTGGTACATTATAACACTTCATCTAAACCAGCATTAGATATGCACACTTAACATCCATCTGTTGAATAATGAAATCTTTCTGAACTGCTAATTGTTCTAACATTCTGATAGATGTTATTTTGACTGTTGGAGAAAATGTCTCATAATAAACTAAACCTTCTTTCTGAGAAAAAACTCGAGCTTCTAATCTTGCTTTACATCTTTACTCATTGTTTGGTTCCACCTTTACTGAATACTACCGTTTTCTACCAATAGTTGTTTTTTATTTAGGTAAATTAGTTACAGTGTAGGTATTATTTTCTTTAAGAGCTTGCATTTAATCGATCATAGCTTCCTTTCACTGCTCTGATTCTGTAGAAGATATAGCCTCTTGGTAATAATTAGGTACACTAACTACTCTAACAAAAATCTATGGCATACTTAGCTATCTTAAACCAATCCTCATGTTTTTCAGTTACATAATCAGACTAGTATTTAGGTCTTTTTTTTTTTTTTTACTTCTTTTGATGGTGGCTCATCTGTAGTAAGCTTATCTGTCTCATTCAGTGTTTCATAATGCTGAAAAAGTACAGATTGATCAACACTGATAGAAAATTTACATGCCTAACTCTTTTTACAACGTTATTATCAGGATAGTACACCAAATAAGCTTGGCTTCATGATTCATATCATACACATATGCTCTCTTCACATCGAGAATCCAGCTTTTTCTTTTCCTGCACATATGCAAAATACTTTGTGCCAAAAACCTTCATGTTACTTATATTAGGTTACTTTGATGTCAATGACTTAAGCTGTTACTTTAGGTCTATTATTAAAACATATGCTTCGTATATATGCAGCTGCTTTGACTGCATAACCCCAGAGTGTTTTAGGCAAGCTAGCATCAATCAACAAACATCTAGTCATTTCAGAGATTGACCTCCATGCATTCTCAGCAGTCCCATTTTGATGAGGAGAGTATGGTGCTGAACATTAATGTTTAATATGGTTATTCAAGAACAAGTTCTCAAAATCATGACTGGAAAACTCAGAACCATCATATGACCTTATACAATTAACTGTTCCATAAGGAGATAATCTGAAAGAAATCTCATGGTTACTAAAATGGTATCACACTTATTTTTAAGCAAATAAACAAAAACAGCTTCTGAATAATCATCCGCAAAAACTGCAGAATGTTTAAATCCATCCTTTGCTTTAGGTTCAGTTGGACCTGCCAAATCACAGTGGACTAAATCAGGAATTTTTTAGCCTTTTCACCTGGTTCCCGATTTCTGTGCTGACACATTTTACCTTTTGTACAGCTTTCACAATTAAATTAATCTTTGTCAATTATTTTCATACCATTTACAACCTTTAAAGTCAACACATCCTTTATATTGCAATGTCCTAATACTTCATGCCATTCTTTTAGAGATTTAGACTTCATCTGACAATTTTAAATAGTAAAGATTATTCTTTCTCCGAATACTAAATTTAATGCCATTTTGAGTGATAAGGTCACTTTCATCAGGAGTAAAATTAACACGCGCTCCTTGATCAGTAGCTGCTGTTACACTAAATATATCTTGCTTATAGCCTAGCTAGGTATACACAATTCATCTTTTAAAAAAATTTTTATGAGCACAATCACCTTTGTCTTTGATTACTACACTTGCATCACCTTTGCCATATACCACATTATTTGCCCTAGAACCATCTGCTACTTCTATATGTGAAGATGAATTGAAATCTGGATCAATTCTAACAAACTTATTTTTGTGTGAAGTTGCTCCACAGTCCACTCAAACTTTTCACAAAACATTATTGTAACTAACCTCATCAAAGCCCCTAACTTTCATAGCAAAAACATGGGAATCGTCACTATTATCAATATTCACATTCTTAGTTGAATTTTTACCTTTATTTCTCCTGCACTCTTTCGTGTAGGGACTCATTCTTACAAATTTTACACCACTTTGCTTTATCAAAGGTCTTTGAATACTTATTTCTCTCACCACACTCAGTGTTTATATCCAGGTTGTCGACACTTGTAGCACACAATTGCTCTCGCTTCATTCTTCATAATCTTTTCAGAATTTTCATCACTTTTAGCTCGAACAGTTTCTTCAAAACTCTTTACTGCTGGTTTAAACTCACCAAAAGTCATATTGTCCTGCCTTAGTGTGATAACTGTTGAGATTGCAGAATAACTTGCAGGTACGCCTTTTAAGCTCATAGCAACAAGCAAGCCATTGCTGATAACTTCCCCTGCATTCCTGAGTGCCCAAGCGCTCCTTTCTGCATGCAAAAAGGACTCCGTGATGGTCTCGTTCTCACTTTTCCTCAGTGTTGTCATCTCATGATAAAGGGAGATTATACAGGGCTTAGACTTCTCGCAATAATGTTCTTGCAGAATGTCCAATGCTCCTTTGCCGTCTTCTGCTTCATCGCTTATGATTATGATTAGAAAGAGGCATTTATCATCTAAAACTTGCAGGAGTTCAGTGTATACTTGCTCATTTCGCTCACGAAATTTGGCGGTTTCTTCTCTCTCCGGTAACTACCGACAACTGCATATGCATTCATAGATAAGCCTTTAACTTTACTTCCCACAACTCGTATTTACTTCATTGCCATCAAAGATAAGCCTTTAACTGTACTTCCCACAACTCGTATTTACTTCATTGCCATCAAAATACAGTCTATTAACATGATTGGGCCCATAACTTGTTGATGTGGAAGTAGACATGAGGGCAGATAACACTCAGAGTTGTAGTGATAAAAGAAAGAAGGTTACAATTCTTTCTTTATTACTGGAGCAACCAGGAGTAAGCGCTGACACATCCTCACAATACAGCGACTGGTGAACGACTGACTAGTATTACAAAGTGGTTAACCTCATTAACTTTACTGTGAAATCCAAGCACGATAAAATATGACATTGGAAGACAATCAAGTGAGTAAGTATAACAAACAGAAACACTTATTTTAGTTTACACTTAACAGTAATCCCTTCTCATTTTCTTTTTCTCAGTGATATTTTCCTTGTAGCTGTGTAGTCTGACTGCAAGTATATGTAGTCTACAATATAAAAGTATTTGTGATTATTTTTTGTTAAAAAATAAATTGTCATATAGGGAAAGCATGTTTTGCAGAGTCTACTGTCTTGATATCCTCACAAACTCCAAAGTCATCTTTAGGTTAATACATATATCTTCACATGCCAAGTGCAAATTCTTTCTTACAGCTTATAACAAGCATTAAGGATATAAGCTAATGTGGGCCTACTTAAAAAAATAATTCTTGCATATATGTGTATGCAAAGTGAACAAAATATAAATAAGAGAAACTTAGAAAAAATTGTTTGCATATACAAGTTACAGCATAGTATTGTAGTGCACATATTAAAAATACATTTCAATAGTTTACGTAAAAGGGTCAACAATTATGATGAATGGCAACCATCATGCATACATTTTGAAGATTCCTGAAACTTCTTATCTGTTAATGTGTGATAACATTGCATTGATACTGCTTACTGCAAAGTAACGAAGGGCATCAGTAATTATATTGACATATACTGTACTGCCAAAGGATGGCCACAACTATTATAACTTATCATAGGTGGCTCCAGTTCAGCTTACACTTCTAATCTTACCTTTCTATCAGGAAGTGAAGGATTGCCAACCTTCCACTCTCCTACCCCTTTCAGTTACCTAAAAGGGTGGTGGTCTCGTTCCTCAGTTTAAGGGAAATGATAATGACACTAATAACTTACAAGCATACAACATACACATTTTGTATGTCTCATTTAATGTTAATAAATATAGTACTATGCTTGTGTAGCGAAAAAAATATATAAAGTACCAAGTAGAGACTCAAATATATAAGTTCTCAAACATTTTGTTTTAACTTTCTGAATCCAGCAGTGTGGCTACATCTATATCAAAAGGACTAAGAATTCAAGATTTAACACTCTCTGCTTGCCCTCACGAATCCCATCACTTGTTTTCTATCAAGAATGGAAATTCAGGGAGGGAAGAATGATCAGTCCCATGCTTCTCTATTCATTTAGTTTGCTCCACTGATTTACATGGTAAGCAAGTAAATCAGTAGATTGGGTTGTAATGAAAGAATGTCAATTAGCAAGAAAGAGTCTTTAGTCTTACTAGCCTCCTCTTCTCACTACTTCTTGAAGAGACTAAATATACTCCTATAGCATTATGCAGTGTATAATATTATTACCAAGTCATTCTTGTACATAGACGGATGCCGACCTTCATTACCTAGTGGTCTATACTAAAAATTCTCCTAGAAAAATTAAAATCTATATAAATTACTACCTAATATATGTTGATTACAAAATATTCCTTGAGCTCATGACAGGAAAATATACCATTTACACAGTTATATATCTTTTCTGAAAATTTAATTCAGCAACTTTACTCAAGCAAGTTTCTTTGTAGTTTTATTGGTATATGTGATAATACAAGATTATAAAACATGTCTTTGTCCATACCAGAATGTTAAAAGTATGTGGTTTCATATTTCAATACTTACCGTACTTCATTACATATACAGCATGGGTATGTTGTTATGCTTTCACCATACTTAGTGTCATTTCAAGAAGACATACATTTAAAAAGTTGGGAATTATTGAATTACTAAGCTTTCAGCTCCCACAATAGAAGGCTTCTCTCCATAGCTGAACATGTTGAACTTCTCCAACCTGGGTGGATTTAGGTATCAACTGTCCTGTTGGAGACTAGTAGTGTGACCCGGAAATTAAGTATATCTTTCCCCACATAAAATTAATCTGTGTTGATTATATCATTGGGTTTAGTTAAAATTTGCAAATCATTATTAGTTTTTATACAAAAATTTGTATCCTTTTTCTGCTTGTATGAACATACTGTTCTTGATGGATTGTATTAATAATACTTTTGCAAATTTACATATTTGTTTAGGTCTCAGGAATGGAAGAAGAAGATTCAGCGTCCTGACATTATGGATAGAGATGCAAATTACTTATATCACAACTTAAAGCTCTGTTCTGAACACTTTGAAGATAGCATGTTTCTAAATAGTGTGAAAAATCGTTTGCATAGACATGCTGTACCGACCTTATTTGAGCATTCATATCAGCATATTACCTGTGAAGTGAGTTTCCATTTTTCTAAGTATGGTTAGGAATAATTATTACCTTTTCACAAGTAACTTCTCTTTAATAAGGACTGATAAAAATATATGTATATTTTTATAGCATATTAAAAAAAATTTAGCATGTTGACTTCCCATACCAACTTTGGAGAGTCATTACAATATTTGACCTTTAATTCAGATTCCTACACTGATTTGTATTTAAATTTTTGTCCAGATAATTTCTAAGTTCAATACCGTGAATAGTAATAGTTGTACTTTAGTGACAGAATTTTATTGCGTGAGGGGCTAATCCCTCACTTTTGCAAAAATTCAAAAGTGTTGCTCATTTATTGTTTCAGCATTAAAGTACTTTTCTCGGACAAGTTTATAGTATGTATTTGAATTAGAATTGCAGTTCAAAATTTTTGAGCCACAGGAGCTCCCCTACTTACGAACAACCGAGTTACGAACATTCATAGATACGAACAAAAACTTACCAATTATCTACCTATGTATCAGTGCATGTATTACTGTACTGTACTGTATTATTACATTATTATTACTGTACTAATATTCAGTAATACTGTGTACTTTCTGTTTTATGTAGTAGCCAAGTGTCTTTAGCCATAGTACTGTACAGTACTTTATTTTTACCTATAAACACAATTTACGAACAATTCTACTTACAAGCAGACTTCTGGAACTTAACTCGTTCGTAAGTTGGGGAGTGCCTGTTTAATATCATAAAGCTCTGGATAGATATTTTGCATATTTTGTATCATATATGCTCCATTTTTGTATACATGCTTCACACCAGAGTGTAGAGATTGGCACAGGAGACTTTTTCGCCAGTACAGTATTGGTAGTTCACTCCAGTACAGTAATGATAGTTGGTTGTAAAATGAAAAAGAAATTGCACTTGAGACATGGATAATTGCATGGTGCGGCCACCCTGTCTGCAGAGTTCCATTTCATATACCATGGTATCACTCTCAGTACTTCTAAGGTTCATCTCTGCCCTGTGATGCTTTCAAATGAATCACCATCCCATGAGGGATGGTGCTAGAGTGGCCCTCTTGTGTTTGAGGTTCTTTTGAAACTTTAGAAATTACAAACTAATTTTAATTGAGTGAGTAGCTGAATTTAGTTTCATATATTCTAGCATGCTATTAATTCCTCTAACACAGTGTAAGTTACTTGAGCTTCTAACGTTGGCCATTTTTTGCTCTTCATAGTTTTCTTCAAAAATTACAATTATGAAATATATAGAATTTTTGGAGCATTGAATTTTACCCTATTTCTTTAGTTAAAATTCCCCTCCTAACATCTCATTTAAATTCTTACTTGCATGGCAGAATTTGTTTAGTTGTCAATGTAATTTAGGTTTTGTTTATTTCATAGACAATACATGTTCCTTACTTACCTATTTGTATTATAGAAAAGTAAACATTTTCTTTAGGAACCTTAAAGGAGGTCATGTCTTAGTTTGTGTACGAACAACTATTTACCAAACAAATACATTAGGTGGCAGGCACTCTTCTCCCGTAGATGGCAATCTGTACAAATGAGTTGGGTTTTCTGTACCTTATGGACATGCCTTAGCAACATGTAAATGTCAACTGCCTAAGATAGGTTGCTGTTGTGCCAAAATCCACATATCATGGCTTCCACAGTTATCACCTTGCCCCAGTCAGTGGAAAGCCAATTGCTGTTGGTGTTCATATACTATATTTCCTTTCATAATAAATGCAGTATGGTGCCATTCTGTTTACCTTTATTTCAAATTGGACATCTATTACCTATTATTGATAGGCTCTGATCCCTGTCTGTAATGCCATATCTTCCCCAGTTGTCTTGAGACTTCGTTTGATATGAGTGGAAGTGGCAGATTACTCTCCGGCCCTCTTCTTGCTCCTGCTTCTTCTTATCGTCATGTCAGATCCATATTAAGGTGATTTTTAACCATTAGCCGTACCTTTTGTTTTAGATACGAAACTAATTATTTAGCTTCTTCTGGAATGTTTTCATCTATGTTTCTTTTTATACACAGTCTCCCATGGCAGTTTAGACATGGAATTTATTACTACCTCTGCACTGAAACTCCACTGACTTGGGGCTTATGAAGGTGCTGCAGGATTACTGTTGGTCAGGTTGGATGAATTTTCCTATCTGACAATAAAGATATCAATAACTACTACTGAAGGGGGAAATTTCTGCCAATGACGTCTAAAATCAGCTTGTTAGGGTGAAGGATATATCATTTACAAGTAGTTGTTGCCTTATGACTCCTGTAACTTACGACTGTGCAACTGCACAAATGTGACCATGAATATTTACTGGATGTCTTACCATGTTTGTGCAGCGTCTGGCAGTGTGAGCGTTTCCCAGCTGAGCATCCGATAGTTTTCTGCTGTTAGGAGCACTAGCATCCCAGCGAGACACTCAAACTTTGATCTTGCTTTCAGTCTGATGTTAGAAGTGGTCATAGCACATTTGTATCTTAGCTGTTTAGTGCTTAAATAGCAATAATGATATATGATAATAATACTAGTATTAATAATGAAAATGATATTAATAATGATAATAATTATAATATTGATAATAATGCAGTTTATTTTAGTTTGGTATGCATTTTATGTATCACTTTTAATTCCCATTATGAGTGTTGACACAGACAAAGCATGGCTGGGAAATTAAGACTGGAAGCCCTTCCTAATGCCCAAGATAGACTTGATCGCAGGTCTGTCAACTTCCAAGCTGAAAATTCTAACCACTCAGCTACCATGGTCCCAATAAAAATAATGCAATACTGTAATAATAATAATAATAATAATAATAATAATAATAATAATAATAATAATAATAATAATAATAATAATAATAATAATAATACAGGGAGTCCTCGTATAACATTGTTCTGAGTTATGTTGTTTCGCTGTTGTGTTAGAGGGCAATAAATAATTAATAAATTATTAATAAATTAATTTTTCGACCTACCTGGCTGGTGCAGTAAATTCAAATTGCACGTGCTGAACAGTTTGTGAGCATGGCAGATGAATACACAATTAACAGCACAGCTGTATTTATATTTATCAAGTTAATGGCTTTATTTATTTATTTGTTTATATATTTGGTTATAGTGAAGTATTATATTGAATGTAATAAAAAAACAAACACATAGCCATAAATACGATTTTATTTGAAATACACATGAATACACAGCTAGCGGCACAGCGGTATTTTTATATATCAAGTTAATGGCTTTATTTATTTATTTGTTTATGTATATGGTTATTTGGAAAGATTATATTGAATTTATAAAAATTACCCAACACATATCCGTAAATACGATTTTATTGATGATAGTTTGTTGAGCGTGGTGTAAGAATATGGTGTCACATGGCCATTGAAGAGGAAGAAGAACCACTGCTCAGTGTATTCCCACCCACCACTTTGTGCCTCGTTTTTTATTTGCTCACTCATTGTGTTTGCTCGTTACTGACATTACTCTGCCTCCCAAGTATGTTAGTGATAGTTCTAATGGCAGTGCTACAAAAAAGAGAATAGCCATCTCCTTGGAAATTAAAACTGAAATAGTAAACCATGCTGAAATGGGAGAATCTTCTATGGACATTGGCTGTACTCTTGGATTTAGCCCGTACGATCGTGGCCACAATCATCAAAGACAAATATCACAACCATGACCACGTGAGAGGTTCGACTCCTTTGATGTCTTCTGTAATCACAAGGCAGCATAGTCGCCTAATGGTCGAGATGGAGAGATTGCTAGTGCTTTGGCTTGAAGACTAAAATCGACGGCGTATCCCAGTAAGCCTCATGTTAATGCAGAAAAATGCTAAAATATTGTTCGAAGCCTTGAAAAGAGAAAGAGGGGAAGGGAGTGCAGGTGAGGAGTTTGTGGCTAGTAGAGGTTGGTTTAATCGTTTTAAGGCTCATGCTAATTTGCTTAACATAAGAATGCAAGGTGAAGCTGCTAGTGGTGATGAGGAAGCAGCAAAAATGTTTCCTATTGTTTTGGCTGAGATATTAATAGAGGAAGGGTTACTGTGCCAAACAGGTATTTTACGTGGATGAGACTGGCTTATTCTGGAAGCGTTTACTAGTCATACATACATTGCCAAGGATGAGAAGACAGCACCAGGCCATAAGTTAGAAAAGTGAGACTGATATTGCTTTTGGGGGCTAATACTGCTGGAGACTGTAAGCTGAAACCCTTGTTTGTTTATTTGACAGAAAACCCAAGGGCGCTCAAAGGCTTTTGGATAGGTCAACTGCCAGTCATCTGGAAGTCAGATAAGAAGGCCTGGATAACCCTTCAAATATTTGAGGACTGGTTCAGCAACCATTTTGTCCCTGAAACAGAGAGGTACTGTACCTCCAAAGGTGCCCTTTAAGGTGTTGCTAATCCTGGACAATGCCCCTGGACACCCTGCCCTTTTGGATGACTTTCATCCTAATATAAAAGTGGTTTACCATCCACCTAATACCACATCCCTGTTACTGCCTATGGATCAGGGGGTTATTGCTTCTTTCAAGGCCTACTACCTTCGAAGAATAATCGCTATGATCCCCAGGGGAACTGAGAAGGACAAGAACTTGATTCAAGGACTTCTGGAACTCGTACAATATTCTTCATGCTGTGAAAATTTGTTCTGAGATTATGTATTTCTGGCACCAGTTTCGTGGCATGTCTTTGAACTTTTTCAAGCTTAGCTAGGTGCTTTTTCAAGTGCGGATTCCAAAAGGGGGCTGCATATTCGAGTTTTGGCCTCACATAGGTTACATAAATATTTCTGAACATTTCCTTGTCCATGTGCCTGAAGGCTACCCTTACATTTGATAAGAAGGCATATGCTGCCCTTACTATGCCATTTATATGTATTTCTGGAGACAAATCTGCCAGTATGTTTACTCCTAGATCTCTCTCATTTTCTGTCTCTTGAAGTTGTACTATTTAGATATTCCTGAAGTTCTATACCATTGTTTTCGTTTCCTACTTTCTTCACAATCTTTGCATCATCTGCAAACATATTCATGAATGAATTTACAGACTCTGGTAGGTCATATATATATACAAGGAACAAAAGTGGAACTAAAACTGAACCCTGTGGAACACCACTACTAACTCTTTTCCATTCAGACACTGAGTGTCTTACTCTAACCCTCTGTTCCCTTCCTTCTAAGTAAGTTTTTATCTATACCAAGACATTTCCACCTATTCTAGCCATTACTTGCAGCTTCCTATTAAGTCTCCCATATGGAACAGTGTCAAGTGCTTTCTGGAAGTCTAGGAATATGCAATCTGCCCAGCCCTCTCTTTCCTGTAAGATTTGGCTCACCTCATCATAAAATTCTAATAAGTTTGTTACTGTTGATCTACATTCTCTGAAGTCATGTTGCTTCACTGACAAAAAGTTGAAGGATTTCAAGTGAAGAGAGATATGTTTCCTTAGTAGTTTCTCCATAACTTTGCAAACTATGCTGGTCAAGGAAACTGGTCTATAGTTCAGAGCTGTATCCCTCCTTCCCTTTTTGAAGATAGGTATCACGTTTGCTTGTTTCCAGCATCTTGGAATCTCCCCTGACTCCAGTGACTTTTTAAATATGGTACTTAGTGCCACTGATATTGAGTTTGCGGATTTTTTAAGTACATGAGGGGATATATCATCAGGACCTGTGGCTTTATGAACATCTAACTCCATCAGCGCTTTGCATACCTCTGTGGCTGTAAGGTTGATGTTCTCTAATACCGGCCCTTGAGCTTCTATCTCTGCAATCTGAGGGAGTGGGGTATTTTCTACTGTAAATACTGACTGAAACTCCTTGTTCAATTCTTTGCAGATCTCTTCATCCGTCTCAGTGATGATTCCATCTGCTCTCTTAAGCCTTAAAACCTGTTCTTTTACCTTCAGTTTTCTTCTGATAAAGCTGTGGAGAAGCTTGGGATTTTCTTTAGCCTTCCTGGTGATGTCCCTCTCATAGACTCTCTCTACCTTTCTTCTTTTACTTAGGTAGTCATTTCTTGCTCTTTTGTAGGTTTGCCAGGCATTTATGTTTTTTCTCCTCCTATACCTTTTCCAGCATTTGTCTCTCCACTCCTTAGCTCTTTTGCACTCATTATCGAACCATTTCTCTCTGGCATGAGTTGCACCTACTTTGGTGACAGGTATGCAGCAATCTACTATCTTCCCATATTTCTCACAAAAGATGTCATGCATTTCTTGTACAGATTTGTTGTAAAATAAGGTTCTCCAGTCAATAACTGCAAAAAGCTCATTCATTTTGATGTAATCTCCATTTGAATAGTTCCTCCTCATGTCCTCAGTGCCTCTACTCTCAGGCAGAATATCTTTAATGATATACTCCATCAACAACACTCAGTGGTCACTCTTTCAAATTGGTGGTTCATACTCAATTTTTTCAATATGCAACACATTATCTGGCCCTCGTTGGTTCCATTACATGTTGGTGTAGGAAATTCCTTTGTATGCAGTCTAGGAATCTTGCCCCAAATGAGTCCTCACGACTGTGTGGGTCAAGATTTAGCCAATCTATCTCTTTATAATTAAAATCTCCCATAATCAAAATCCTACATTTTCGCTCCCGTGCCATGTTAACAACTGAGTTTATGACTTCAATAGTACCTATATGACTTTCCTCATTAACTTCTAGCCTATTCTGGTTCCTTGGTGGGTTTTATACAACAGTTATTATAATGCTCTTTGACTAAGTAGTTATGGGAGCAACAAGAAATTCCTTGAGCTCACTTTCTATAGCCAAGTTTATTTCTTCAACTTGAATCCTTTCACTTATGAGCAGTGCTATCCCTCCACCAGTTCTCTCAGATCTTTCAACCTTTAATATTCTGAAGCCCTTAAGGAAAACTGTGACACTGTTTATGTCCTCACTCAACTTAGTCTCTGTAATTGCTACTATATCTGCCTTACTGTTGTGAATCCTATCTTTTAATTCTACTGCCTTACCAGCTAATCCATCAGCATTTGTGTATAACAATCTTAATGAGGCCCCATCCCCTGGTCTTCTGTCATTATCTTCTTTATCTCCCCTTTGTCTGGAAGAACTCTGAAATGAAAATTTTTCTTCTCTTCTTCATTTCTTTCCTCAATTAACCTTCTTGCCTCTTGCAACAAGTTTTTGATCTTTCCCATCTCTTCTTGTGTTCTGTATCGTCTAATGAACACTTATTTGAATTCTTGAGGGTCTTTTAGACTTTTTTTCTCATCAATATTTCCCTACATGTTTCCCTTCTCTCAAAGATTACTTTTGTTCGTCTCTGCTTTCCTTCCCTCGAATATTTGCCTAGTTGGTGAATGTTTACAATATCCTCATGACCACAAACTCCTCCAAGCTTTCTTATCAGGTCTACAACCCTAGCTTTATTTTCTTCAAGTCTCTCCTGCCATGTTTGCTCCTGGGATTCACTTATGCCTGAGATTACCACTGTCCTCTCTTTATCAAGTGCCTGTTTAATAAGTGGATTTGCCCTTTCCATCACAACGTCTTTCATTTTTTCGTTTACTGTCTCTTTATAGTCAACTGTTTGTATGTTTTCCAGTGCCACCACCTTTGCAGCCTCTTTTACTGCCACATTCCCCTTTAGTGCATCAGCAAAGGAAGTTTTCTTGGCATCATGTTCCATATTCAGCTCCTGGAACTCTTTTCTAAACTGTTCAATATTTTCCTTAATCTGGACATTCCAAGCTGCAATCTCATCTCTCTCAGAAGAGAGCAGTGAACTAACTTCAAATTCATTTAGGTTGTCGTTCAGCTGTTTGTTGTTATCTTCTTGTTTAGAAATTCTGGTTTCTAGTTCACTCTTTTTTTGGCGGCCTGTTGTGGGAATTACCGACTAACCCCGGCTGCATCTAAGATTGATATCTATTAATCCCATGTATAGGACCCCTGGGCGGGTCTTTTGTCTCCTTCTTTTCAAGTGTTCTTCTGTTTTACTAGTTGTATCTCTTGCCATTGTACTTTGAGAAGGTGACCAGTTTAGGTCACGAAATTAAGAAGCACTTTTTATATATATATTTCGTTGTTTTATTTAATGGGCTTTTCCTACCATATATATATATATATATATATATATATATATATATATATATATATATATATATATATATATATATATATATATATATATATATATATATATATATATATATATATATATATATATATATATATATATATATATATATATATATATATATATATATATATATATATATATATATATATATATATATATATATATATATATATATATATATAAAGAGAGAGAGAGAGAGAGAGAGAGAGAGTCATAAATCTTTGTTGCACTAGTACAACAATGACTTATGTGGAAAATTACCTCTAATAAGGGTAAAAATCTCATTTTGTAGAGGATACTGACCGACCACACTGCAAACATAGGCTTAAGCTCTGGTTAGTGACCATTAGGTCCATTTTTCTCTGAATAATCCAGTTAGAAAGTTGTTATCTCTTAGTACTTGTTGTCCACCGTATATCTTTCTATCTACATTGGCTGTTTCCCCCTTTAATTGGGGGGTAGCCGACATTAAAAAAAGAAAACAA
Source organism: Halocaridina rubra (assembly GCA_037179515.1). NCBI lineage: Eukaryota > Metazoa > Arthropoda > Malacostraca > Decapoda > Atyidae > Halocaridina > Halocaridina rubra. The sequence goes on from JAXCGZ010021533.1 coordinate 27,713, forward strand.
TAAAGGGATTACTTTGCTCTATGGGCAATGACGAGGGAGCTAGTAACCGTTCAGATGGCACTGTTGGAGTGCCACAGCCTATCCTCCCGGCTCTTCCACAACCTGTGTCGCTTCACAACTGCCAACTCCCTTACTGCCCCTACCACAGGGCTACCTTTGTAAGATGCAGCCCCTTGGTAACAGCAGATGCCCATCAGAGCTGCGTCACAATCGCTCGCCACTCATTCCTATTCCTAGCCCGCTCACTTGCTTCCCTCATATCCATCCTCCTATCATTCAGAGCTCTCCTTACTCCATCCATCCACCCAAACCTAGGCCTCCCTCTAGCATTCCTCCTATCAACTCTCGCATTCATCACCTTTTTCAGCAGTCTTTCATCATCCATCCTCTCCACTTGGCCAAACCATCTCAGAACATTCATATCTACTCTGGCTGCAATTTCTCTCCTCACACCCGTTCTTGCTCTCACCACTTCATTCCTAACCCTATCAAACCGAGATACACCAAGCATATTCCTCAGGCATTTCATCTCAAACACTTTTAGTTTCCGTCTCTCACTTACTTTCATACCCAATAACTCTGATCCATACGTCACAGTTGGCATAACCACTTTCTCATACAAAACTTTCTTAACATTCATCTCCAAACCTCTATTTTTCATCACTCCTTTCAATGCACCCAACACTTTACATCCTTCATTCACTCTGTGACACACATGCTTCCACTCCACCATTTGCAGCTATAACCGAGCCTAAATACTTAAACTGATCAACTTCCTCAAGTATCTTTCCATTCAACATAATATTCAGTCCAGCACCATCTTCATTTCTTGTACACCTCATAACCTTACTCATTCCCACATTCACTCGCAACTTCCTCCTCTCACACACCATTCCAAATTCTGACACTAACTGACACAGATTCTCCTCCGAATCTGCCACCACCACAGTATCATCTGCAAACAGCAACTGATTTAGCTCCCACTCATTGTCATCCCCATCTACCATTCTCAAACCTCGACCACGCACTTGCCCATCCACCTCTCTTATGATTCCATCAATATACAAATTGAAGAGCCATGGTGACATCACACATCCCTGTCTCAGTCTCACACTCACTGGAAACCACTCACTCACTTCATTCCCTACCCTAACACAATCTCTACTGCCCTCATACAAACTCTTCATTACATGCAGCAGCTTACCATTAATTTCATATAACCTCAAAACATTCCACATTGCCTCTCTATCAGCTCTATCATACGCTTTCTCCAGATCCAAAAATGCAAAATACACATCCTTACCCTTTGCTAAATATTTCTCACATAATGCCTAACTATAAAAATCTGATCTATGCAACCTCTATCTCTCTTAAAACCACTCTGCACTTCTGCGATCACATTTTCTGTCTTATCCTTAATCCTATTAACTAGTATCCTACCATACACTTTTCCTACCACACTCAACAAACTTATACCCCTAAAATTACTGCATTCATACATATCTCCCTTACCTTTGTATAGGGGCATTATGCAATCAGTCACCTATTCCACTGGCACCATTGACAACATAAAGCATATATCAAACACTCTCACTAACCATTCCAGTGCAGTCACACCTCCTTCTGTCAACATCTCCGCTCTTACACCATCCATTCCAGGTGCTTTACCTGCTTTCGCTTCATACAGTGCCCTTTTCACCTCCTCTCTTGTAATCTCTCTCTCATTTTCATCTCCCATTACTGGCACTTGAATACTATACCCCCCCCACTGCCACTTTAGCTGCCGCTCTATCTTCCTCAACATTCAGCAAGCACTCAAAATATTCTGTCCATCTTTTCCTTTTATCATTCCCTCTTAACATCTGTCCATTCACATCTTTCACTATCTCTTCCATCCTCGATCCACCCTTCCTTACTCTCTTCACTTCTTTCCAAAACTTCTTTTTATTCTCCTCATATGACCTACTAAAATCCTGTCCCCACCTAACATTTGCCAACGTCTTCTCTTCCTCTACTTTCTGCTTGGTTTCCACATTTTTCTCCCTATATCTTTCATACTTCACCCTACTGTTACACTGCAGCTATTCCTCAAAAGCCCTCTTTTTCTCTTCCACCTTCATTTTCACCCCTTAATTCCACCACTCGCTACCCCTCCTCATGCCGCCTCCAACAAACCTCTTTCCACACACATCACTTGCATGTCCCACAAAACATTCTTTCATCAACCCACATTCCTCCTCTAACTCCCCAACTTTTCTTTCTTTCACCCTGTCATATGCCACTTTCAACCTGTCCTGATATTCCTGATATTCCACCGTATATAGAGTGAGTTAATTTGTTTATTTTTTTGTGTATCTGTATATCTGTAATGCTGTACTTGTTTATTTTTAGTTTACTCACATACGTACTTCAGCTTGGTTATGTACTTGTAAAATGTGTTTTACTTAGCTTTTTTCTTTGGCATAGTGTGTTTTTACAAGCGTGTGGAACGTATCTATGTCTGGTAACATTATTCTTTATGGAAATAGACTATAAAATATGCGAATATCTGTTACACGGTCATTTTCAGAATCTATCCTCTCGTAAATTCAAGAGGTGACCATATCTTACATTGTTACATTGGATGTTGTGCTTGATTGATTAAAACTTTTATTCCTCTTCTTTAAATAATGTAACCGTATCCGGATAAAGAGATAGAATCTGAATTTCAGATCAGAACTTAGCACGAGGGTCTGCCCCTCTCTTTTTTCTCTTACTTTATTTAATTTTCGTGCTTTTCCCGCCAATTCCCTTATATCCTTAATTCCCCCCCCCCTTTTCCCCCTCCTATCCTATCCCATCCTGAAAACTGTATCCACTACAGACCCCAATTTGGTAACAACGGACAATCAGATGTAATGGAGCAAGATCCCCCTATTAGGCCATTAAATTGAGGGTTAAATGTATATTGGATCAACTTTCGGCCATTTTGTTATTATGTTCATTCAGTCGGAATCGATCAAGGTTTAAGTCAATGACTACCTGTATAACTCATATGTTAGCTATGTAATGCATATTTTCTGCTGATTGTGCATATAATTGAATTTCTCATTTTGTTGTTAAGTACTCTTGGCTGATACTATATTAAAAGATAACTTCTTGTTTGGTCTGCATTCATATTGTGTATTTTTATTTCCAGAGTGCCTTCAAGAGAAAATTCAAATATCAGGAAGCTGAGCTGAAATTGCTGTCTAGAAATAAAGTACACAAATTTGAAGATATTGAATCTAGAGGAGTAGATTTAGGTGAAGATATCATAATTGGTGGAAGCAATGATCAAGCTGATCGAGTGTCAGAGGTTGAAATATTGCAAAATGCAACTAAGGTATTACAGCTACTACAGTAATTTATTAATAATTTGATTAATATATTAAGCTAACGGGACTAGTCGCATCATTGTTCTTGATTAATTTTTTAACATTCTTTCCAATACATAGCTTTTTCAACCTGGCAATGTGGTTGTATTGTTTACAATTTCTCCATTGTTTCATCCTTTCAGGGTAGTATCTTTGAGGTGTCACATTTTTTGCCCCCCCCATCTCTCTCTCTCTCTCTCTCTCTCTCTCTCTCTCTCTCTCTCTCTCTCTCTCTCTCTCTCTCTCTCTCTCTCTCTCTCTCTCTCTCTCTCTCTCTCTCTCTCTCATATATATATATATATATATATATATATATATATATATATATATATATATATATATATATATATATATATATATATATATATATATATATATATAAGTAAGCATAGACTAAATGTTAAGGATTCCTGAAGTTTATATTGTTTGCCCATAACCGTTTGTACCCACAATAAATACCAAGATTTTATATGATTAATACATTTTGATTAGCTTTGCTGTTGGATGAAGCACCTATAATAGTTAGCACAACTTTTGTATATATGAGATATTTGCCATTGTCATGGTGATGCTATTGCTTGTTTTATTCAAGGGAAGTCATTGCTTTATTTTTTCAGAAAAGGAAGCAAGAGGACCCAAAGGGGAATGTGGGAGTATTAAGTCAGCAAAACATATGTACATTTAAGGAATTTTGTGCAACGACATCAAGCAGTGTACAGTTAGAAGGGGCCAGTGATATGATATTAAGTAGGAATAGAAAAGAGGGGCTTCATAAGGAAGATAGGAATAACTTACTGACAACCGAGGTAAATCATGCAAGACTGTTACTCCTTATTATATCAGAAATTCTAGTTTTGTTGTTAAGCAGCACTGTATATTATTTTTAATAATGATTAATAAATTTAGTGTGATTTACCGGAGGAAATGATCTCCATATTGTTCTAAAGATAGTCTTTATATATTTGGTAACTCATTTGAATAGTGATTGATAATAGAAATCAGTAAATATTGATTGCATAGCAATATGATGTTTCACATATATAAAGGTATAAATAGTAGGAATAGACTTTGTTAAATATTACAAGTTTAAATTTTGATCTGCTGAATGGAGTATATGAATGTTTTAAGATATCCTTTAATATGGACATTGACATTTCTTTTTATGCACAGGCTCAAGACTTCATTTAACCCAAGTTTGTCTGCACTCTGTCCTAATCTTTGTCACACTATAATTATAGTTAAATAGTTATCTTCATTATATTGTAGTTGCAAAAAATCTAAAAAGATTTACACTATCATTAATATTGACGTCAATCAGATTGACTCAATATTCGGGGTTTTCAATCATTTGCCCTCACACTGCTCAATGACATTGACAATGCTAGTCATTTCTCTCTGGGACTTCACAGCGGCAACATCATGGTTTCTGACGAGGATTTATTTTACATATACATTGGTTTTCTATTTTGTGAGGAGAAAACCAAGAAAAAGAAGTGGATGAAAGAATGGTTTAAAAAGAGACATTTATATACACATGAAAACCTGTTAGCTGATCTTAGATTCAGTGAGCCATCTGATTTCACAATTTATAATGTATATGTAAATTATGTTTGCATTCTTGAGTTTATGAAATAAACAGATTTGTTTGCCTTTATTATCAGTTAGGTATATTCAATATTTAGTTACTGATTATAGTTGTAAATTTGATATATTTTGTTTAACGTGTTTATTTTTGACTAATCCAATATGCTAAAATAAAATACACATACTTACGTGATCATCAATAACATCCTCACACTCCTCCTCATCTAATGTACTTAAGGAATCGGAAGGTAGTTCTTGGTCTGTCAGGAAAGACATTTTTTCATAACACCATAATGAAGTCTCTGGAATATCATCTGTCCCTGTACCAGATCTCTTCGATTAATTGCTTTTTTCAGTTCCTTCCTGAAGTTGGTTCGTAAAATATTGAATTTTTTCATGACATCTTCAACTGTTGCATCCTGATATCTCTCCTGATATTTGGTCAATCGAGTTTTATAATCTAAATTATTCTAGTTTCTGTTACTGTAGTCTGGTGATTTAATTTTCCAAAGGGAAGGAAGGTCTCTGTAGAGCCATATGCATTGCACCAAAAATGCTCTCTCCTCGTCCCTCTTGGAGCTCGACATGTTTACAGTTGAATGACTTGAGTGAGAGTGACATTTATTGTCAATCTCACCCTCACACTACACAATGGTTAAATGAGTCGGTTACGTTGACAATGTCATTTCAATATCATTGACGACCCTTCAATCATTACCTAAGACTTTCAGTTTTAATGACAATAATGGGGTTATTGTCAATAAAGTGGACTAGTGTGTGCGGTAGCGTCCGCAACTCTGAGGCGTCAGGTCGAGGGTTCGCGCCCTGTCATGGTCTGAGGTTAGCAAGGGCATGCACTCAGGGTAACGATTTCATCTGCAAAAACAAGTCCTTCGCAAGAAGGCAATCGTCCTAGCCCTTGGTAGAAAAGGGAGTCCGTGACGTAAAACCGGAACAGTGTGTGGCCACCCTAACAAATTAACTTAAATTATCTCCCATCCGGGGCAGCTGGGTTGTGTTAAACATGTGTTTTTTTTGCCTGGATGAGGCAGCTTGACAGCTTGTCCTATGTTACCTGTATGTAAATTGCAAACATAGATAAATGAGAGTGTAAGATGTTGGCAAAATTATTGTATGTTTTCAAAGGAAAGTGAGGAAGGTACTGTTGTTTTATTTTACTAAGTGTTAATGGGAAGTTGTGAATATAATAAATATTGGTGAAGAAAGGATGAAGTAACTGAAATGATATAAAAGGAAAATAATGCTTAAATCTCTTGGAAAAATAATGAATGTAGGACTGTAACCATGAAGGAAAAGAAAACATAATGAAGAATATAATAAATATTGGTGAAGAAAGGATGAAGTAATTGAAATAATATAAAAGGGAAATAATGCTTAAATCACTTGGAAAAATAATGAATGTAGGACTGTAACCATTAAGGTGAAGAAATCATAATGAAGATAGTAAAGTGTCTCCCATTATTAAGATATCAAGATCTGGGATTGAAAAATGGATTAGGTGGAGTGTATTAATTCTCATTATTAATTATGTTTGAGAGACTTGGAAATGCTATGAGTTTTAGAGAAGAAGAGGATCAAGAAGCATGATAGGGCTTGATGGGAAAATTAGTATTAATATATACAGTAATGCGTGGTGGAAGAATCTCTGTCAGTATACTCATAGTGGCCGAAGAAAATGATATGGAGATCCTTGTCAGAGGTGAAAAAATTCCATGCAGCAGTAAGCAGATCAGCTTATGGGGGAAACAAGAGTAAATTAAAATTCCAGTTCTCCCCCCCAAAAAAAAAAAACTACAACATTGAGAAGAACAATAATAATGATAGCCAGGCTGACAGCTACCTACATGTCATGCCATTACCCCGTTACATACGAGGTATGATAAAAGCCATTTCTGCCAACTAAAACTCACAAAAAAGGAAAGAGAAAGAAGCATAGTAACACTCAACTCTCTATCTCATATTGGAAAAGAAGCTCAAGGTTTAGTACAAACAAAGCATAATCAGCCTTGTCTTATCTTGAGATAACTTTTCATGCTTATTCTCAGTATTAAACCATATATTTAACAGTTGTGCAGAAAAGAATTGGATTTGGAAACAATTTGGGCTGTTGCTTAATTTATTATTTTTTATTCTCACCTTAGTTGTAACTTATGTTGGTATTCTTTTATAATCTGTATACTTTAGGGAATTGTTTGTCTAGCAATCATTCTCTATATTTCCAGAGCTGTTTGTTTTTATAGGTAAACTACTTATTTTCTTTGTAGATTTTTTTTTAACAAATTTCATGAGCTTCACGCTTATGGTTAATACGTGGCCCTTTGAATTTTTGCTGGGGGCTTTTTTGTTTCTTTGCTCATGCTTCTGTTTAAGCCATGATATGTGCATGGGATCTGATATACAACTCTGTTTTTTAATTGTTATCTTTAGTTTCCTCTTCTGCTGTTCTTTTTCATGCATTTCCTCTATCCCTTTGGGGACGACCAACCTATACCTCCTTTGTACTCACTAGTTTCCATAAGGGCGTTCTTTGAGGTTTCTTTCCATGAATGACTGTGTATGGTGTTTCTTGTGCCCATTTAATTCATGCTGGGCCTTTAAAGTTATATTTTGGCTTATGTTGATTTTGAAGTTCTTTGGGAAATCTTTCAAGTATTTATCAAATACTGGTAGCCTTTTATTATTTCATCTCTGTGCTTTCAGGTTTGAGGACCCAAATTTGCATAAATTGTCATAGCAGCTTAAGGTTCCTCTTTGTTGTTTGTCTCTTGGCTGTGGTCAAAGTACCCACATCTTACGAGTAGTAATTATTTTATAATAAGACAGTTTTGAACAGCTTTGGGAGATACTACCCACAAGATGGTTCTTTCTGCCGTCACTCTCCTCATGCATATTGTTCGTAAGATGCAATATTTTTTGGTTGTAGTTTTATGCTAAACCTCGTAGCTTATCTTGGTTTTATTAAATTTACCAAGCATTTCATGATGTCTTTATTGTAGTTTATTGTATGTGACAGATTTTCCCTTCTGTACTGAATATTTGTAGACTGTCATATTCTGAATGTCTTTTGTCCAGGTCTTTCACTATTTACTGTATTTTTTGGTTGTAGCTTGCAGTTCCTCTTCTTAATTATTAGTTTGATTTATACTGTATTATGTTTAAATGGCACCGCAAACTCTGAAAATAATGTTGAAGCCATAATATGAAGAAAAGAAATCAATTCAGTAGTACCATATGAAAACTCACGTGTGTGCCTTGCTTTCTACTCAAAATATGGAGAGCCCTATGTTTTGTTGACTATTTCCATTCCATTTATCTGCAAGGACCTGCAGTTCTATATCTCAGGGGTTGTCAACATAAATGTGGTGATTGATGTTGAAAATTTTTAAGATTTTTTGAACTCTTCTGAAGATAACACGTGTATTAGCCTTGGTAAACCCAGTTAATAATAGAGGTTTATTTTAAATTTTACCGCAAACATCGAAAAATTTATGTTTATCTGTGATCATAATTACTTTTGCGGTTTGACAAAAATTTTTAATGGAATAAAATTTGTTTTTATTAAAATTATTTGTATGTTAAAAAATGCCTTCAATATTTAGCAGCACCATTTCAGTAAATATATTAATTTTATATATGTGATAACAATTTCATGTCATGGAAAAGTTCTCCAAAATGTAATATGTCAGACTCCTTTGATTAGAAATTATGATTAGAATGATTTTATTTTTATCCTCAGAACAGTGCAGTCACAGCAATTAGCAGTGCTAATCCAGGGATACTATCAGCTACTGAATCATCCTCACTAAAGAAAGAATTCCTGAAATTGCATCCAAGAACTACATTACCAGCATTGGGGATCTGCGATTTGGAAGAGCTACCATTATCCATTTGTGAAAAGAGAGTCTTATTCCCTGATGCGCTTGAACGATTGAGAGATCTGAAGGTAAAACTTCATAAAATATCTAGGACATCTAGTACTCCAGAAAATATGAAAGACACTGTATTGGAATTTGCAGAGGAAGTGAAAATATTTGCCAGTACCTTATACATAAACTCGCCTGAAGCTTACGAATTAGTTAGTAAATTATATGCACTCCCTAATAAAAAATACGTGCAAAAAAGACTTCAGGTGAATAGCTTTGGGCCAGGTTTCACAAAGAAAAATTTGATGATACTGAAAGAAATCACTGCTAAAAAGCCATTTGATAACGTGTGTAGTATAATGTTTGATACCATTAATGTAACAAGGGATTGCCATTATGATGAATGCAGAGGCTCATGGATTGGCTATGAAGATTTTGCTAGTGGCCTAACTCCTTTGAATACCGATGGAATTCCTGCAGCTACTGATGTTTTAATATTTATTGCTGTGGGTCTTGGCAGTAAGTGGAAGTTACCCTTTGGCTACTTTTTTATTAAGGATATTTCTGGTGGCATTCTTGTAAATCTTGTCAGAGAAGCCATTTTTCTGATGTGTGAATTTAAGTTGGATGTTCGAGCAGTTGTGTGTCGTGGCTCTAAAACTAGCATTGAGATGTGCAGACTGTTAGGTTGTAAAATAAGTGAAGACTCAGTAGACATGCATTTCACTCATCCCATAAATCAAGATCAAGCCATGTATGTTATATTTAGTATCGGGCAATCTCTTGATTTACTTATTCATCTCATAAGAGATAAAGTTACCTTGAGGAGTCCTGTTTATGGCAAAATTAGATGGACTTACTTTGAATACATGTTTCAATCATCAGAAAAAATTGATGGTAAAGCTTTGAGGCATAAAAAGTTTCTTCATCTTCATACGTTATTAAGTCTCAGTCAACCAAATATTACAAGTTCATTAGTTAGTGCTTTTGAAATAGCAGTGGCTTTACAGTTAAATAGGTTTTTAGGGTGTAATGATACTTCTAATTTCGCAGCAGACGTTCAAAGAGGAATTGATTTACTGAACTCTAGATATTTATATCACTCTGAGTGTAATCCTCCTATCTGTGCTGAAACTTTAGAAGAACAGACTGATTCTATGATAGATATCGCAGAGAGAGTAATGCAGCTTGAGTTGCTTTCTGGAGACTGTATCATGGAGACAGGGCGTTGGATGTCTGTTGCATGTTTTGTTGCCACACTTAGGAGTGTTGCCAGTTTAGCAAAAGATCTAATATGCAATGATATCTTACAATATTTCCCTACATACCGCATTAACTTAGATCACTTTGACATGGTAATAAGTCATTTGAAAAGGATTGGAAATTGGGCTTACCCTCCTACAGCTCTCAAGTTTCAGGAAACATATAAATATCTGCTCTCGAGATCATATGAAAGATTTGATTCTTATGATTTTGAAGGTGAAGAACTCACTGTTCAACAGGGAAAGATATATTCCTTCAGAAATATTAGTCCTTGGGTTTTAGAAGACAGAGAATACGATTTTATCTCCTATACATGTATGTACATTGATAAAGATATTGAGTCAGTAACTACAGGAAGAAGACTTATATTACAAATACTACATAGATTGTCCTGTCAAAAATGCATTGACATATTGCTAGATAACAATATAATAAGTTGTAGTAAGCAAGAACATTATAGTAATCTTATTTTCAAACCTTCAAAATTTATTATAAAGCTTTTAAGATTCTCACAGAATATTATTAATGCAGAATTCATCATACATAACTCGATAAATTGTGAACAGTTAGTCTCATACATATTCAGTGAATACACTTTGGCGTCAGGAGGACAGTTTCACGACAGCAATATTCTTCCTCATGTGACTGAACACCCGTATCATGTTATATGTCTAAGTAAGCTCATTATCAGGACTCTAGTCACTCATAAAGTTTTTGAAAGAAAGAAGCTAAGGAATGGAATAAATAATATGATATCATCTGATAAGAGAAACAAATATTAAAATGGTAATTGGTAACATTTATTACTTGCTATTCAATGTATATTATTTGTATATATTCATATAAAACTGGAAATCGAAAGTTTCCTTTTATTTATTCCTAAATGAAGAAAACGTGTATGAGGTATGTTTGTTCTTTACTTAATGAAGTAGATACCCTTGTCCAGCTGGTTGTAAGATAATGTAGTTGTGATCTGAAAATTCTACATGTTGGGTAAAATATGCAGCATATACTACCATATGCTCAGACATATATAGTGTACGCTAATTTGTTGTAAATCAATGTACATATTGGTTTTCTCGTTACAACTACTGTCTGTGAGTTTTATATTCGTTATGCTAAAGTTAGTAACAGCGGATGCATCTGATCACTTTGGCTTCACAGAAGGTGAACACATCTAAGAAGAATTCAAGCAAAACAGACCACCCTAGCATATATTTCCTTAACTATAGATGATTTAACCTTAGATACATGAAATGTACTCTGAAGTTGCTAGCAAGATTGCTTAGCATTACCATGGATCTTTAATTGCATAGTAAGTGGAATGGGTTGGTTTTATCTAAATGAGAAGTCGAGTGTCTTACTCTCCATTCTCTCTTACTTACCCATCCCAGTCTGCCACACTAAGCCATAGTGTCTGTTTTTTAACTTTTACAGTGCCATTTTCTTAAGTTATTATTGTTAAAAGCTATTTATCAACATTTTCTTAGTTCAATAATGATATAATAAAAAAATAGAATCAATATAAAGCATCTTACACTTTGTATATATATTGGCTATGAGTTGTTGATGTTATTAAAGGAGGCAGCACTCAGGGATAGCTGGATGCATTTATTTTTTAACATATGCGGAGGATTGTCTTAACTGTTCCTTTCCTCTTCTTTATTTATCTCCTTATTATGCATCTGTTTATCTTTCTTAAGTTAATATTTTTTATTTTACTGTTTCTTCTATTTAGTTTATTACATTTTTTAATCATCTTTAGACATGATTTAATTTTATTTAATTTTTAGTCTTTATTTATAACTTAGTTTATTGCATTTTTGTAATTTTTTCAGATATTTTTTAAAAGTTTTACAGTTTCTTATTTCTTAGTTCTTTTATTGCATATTTATCCTTTCTTTAGATGTGACTTAATTTTTTCTTATTTTTACAGTTCTTTATGCCTTAGATAGTGTCATGGGTTTTTAATCTTTCTTTAGACATGTTACATTTCTTTTCAAAATTATTGTTTATTTGCAACTTTTAAAACTGTGATGGGGTGAAGTGAGATTCCGCATTCTAAAGCTGGTCTCATTTAAACAAAAAAAAAATACAAAATTGAAGGTAAGATTTTTTTTTTTTTTTACAAAATATAAAAAATTAAAGTCAAAAAGTGCAAATTAAAAAATATGAAACATCTTATTTGCTGCTCTTGCTTGGCTAGGGATCACTGACGTTCTCATCCTGGTTAGCACTCAGGATAACCATAGGAGTTGATTTTTACACAAACATACTGAATGATGGTTTGTTTCTTTATTACGTTGTAGGTTTCACTATACAAACGAAAGACATTGTGTACCCTGTGTTCAACCCTAGCAAATCTTTCGCTTTTCAGATTCACTGCCTCAAAATGTGCTATAGGACTTTATTTAGTAGGAGAACCCTTCATATATGCCTTTCGTTGTAAATTTTCTCTACGCTTCTCCTCTTCTTCTTTTTCTGCTTTTGCCTTCCTGTTGTCTTCTATCACTCATCTTTCTAAGTCATTAATGTTTTTTTTTATTAGTTCTTTGGCATATGAGTCAAGCAATCCATTAACATTATCCATTCCACTTTCCAAGATTTTTTTTTTTTTTTTTTTTTTTTTTTTTTTTTTTTTTTTTAGAGGGGCTGTTGTTAATAGAGCTTGGGAGACATCATTAAAACCCGGGAATTTTAATAAAATTATTGTGTGCTTACAAGAGGCTGCCCGATATCAAATTCAAATTCTACTCCTCTACGGTAGATGCTGAACAGACCTTCTAAAATGTGGTTGTAATATTTACACTCGCATAAAGTCATATCTGCAATTCATATTACATTTATTTAAGAGAAAAAAAAATTGCTATTTAGGAATAAGGAATAAGAAATATAAATAAAGGTTCAGGGAACATTCATACACAGCACCAAAGAGCCATTTAGGGAGTGTTCTTTGCCATAGTGCAACAACATTGTCCTGGCAGTACAGGAGTACACTAAAATTTCATTAACTAAAAAATAAAATACACAAACACAAAATTTATAGTATATATATTCTGGATGTTAATTGAATTAAAACTGGCGAGACGACCTATTAACAGTAGAATGGGGTACAGTAATATTTTGTGAAATTTTATCTTCTTCAAGAATGGAGCTATCATCTAAATTACAATTTGTCACACTCTGAGACAGAATTATTTGAGCTAGCTCCAGTTTGTTCACTCTCATCAGAGCCTGACACTGCTCTTGGCAGTGAGGCTGGTTTCTGTCTGTCTACGTAGACAGTGGTTAAAGCTCCTCAACAACTCGAGCGGACCATAGTATGGTGCATCTAACGGATAACGGACTCAATCCACTGTAACCCAAACATGTGCACAAGTCTCAAGATCCTTAGGAACATATGGTTTGCTAGAACATGCATGATGGTAACCAGGGGTACATTCAGAAAAATCTAATCCTCGCATTCTCCTTACTAATTCTGATATAATTTCTTTTTGTTCACTCGACATGGCTTCTTGGGATATTATCATGAGTTTTGGACTAAGTAGCATACTACCAGTTACCAAGGTAAAGGGGAAAACTCCAGACTCTGTAGGTATACATTTCAAAACCAAAAGCACTATTGGCAAGGAAACGAGCCAATCATCTTCACAAGGCATCAAAGATAATTCTAAGATACAATGTGTTCTTTCAATCATACCATTATTTTAGGGGCAATATGAAGCAGTTCATAGTCTATGAAATTCAGTTATGGAGGAAAGCTGCTGAAATAATGAGGATTCAAATTGTGGACTTCTATCATTAAAAACATACAAGGGCACTCCAAAACGAGACACTCAACCATTAATAAAAGGAAACGCTACTATTGCAGTAAACAAATCAGGGATTGGTATTGCTTCAAACCACTTGTGGTTCTAAAT
>JAXCGZ010021534.1:0-41721 GCA_037179515.1 Halocaridina rubra
GACTTTATTTTAGTCTATCAAATAATAGCTGGACTGTATGAAAATTAATGAAAAAAGAGATGATTAAATAATCAAATATTAACTGGACTGTATAGAAATTAAATAGAAGTTCGTAAGAAATAATCAGATAAACAATAACATAGAAGTATAAAAGTTGAATTTTGATTGGCTGCTGAGTTCTCTTCAGTCAATGTTTTGGTCGTGCAGCCGACGCAAGGCCTGTACGGACAGTCAGAGTACGTGACTTATGACTGAAGTTTTGCGGTAATTAAGTCATATTTTTCATTATTCCTGAAATTGAGGTAATGACGTGTGAATTACTATCGACATGTTAGGACAAAATCTTCGCATTTATTGTGTATTTAATATATAACTAAGTGGTTTTTGTTACCGAATTGCTTGGCACGAGACATGACCTCCTTTGAAATAGGGGTACAGACTATTGTCCGTAAGGTCAGTTGCCTCTAGAGCAATTACCCCCTTGAGGTAATTGTTCTTAGGAGCAATTGTTCATAACCCCTTTATATCAAATGAGGTCAAATCTTGACCTTCATTGAAATAGTAGGGGTACAGGCAACTCTCTTAAAACATATACTTCCAGGGCGATTGGCGGTATTATTTTAGTAATGAGGGTAATGGAATGTCTTTATTATATAAATAGAATAATAGATCTTACTAAAACAATAATAATGAACCCCATATTTACCCGGTGCCGCCTCTCAAAATATAAGTCATTTTGGTTTATTGAACCCACACCTGAACTAGACTGAAATGAAATCGATCGGCGGCTGTACTTGTACTTGTACTTTGAGGATAAGCCTTTGCAACGGCTCCTCTATTTGTTACTTATAGTGTCTTTTTACTGACAGGATTGTGTTTTAATTATTCTTATTTTCCAAAGTTCAAGTATCACATTTTAATTTCTAAGTCTTTTTTATCACAGTTCTTAAAACGAAGCACCTCTGACAATAATTCACATTCATTTTCGATATAGGGTTGTTATAATATTTCATTACATCCTTATACAGTTCACAGTGCAATATAAAATGTTGCAAAGTTTCGCTAACTTAATCATACATACACTTTGGATCTTTATTTTTAAATGTACCTCTCCAGTTTAAATATAAAGTGTCCTTTCTTGCCTTAATCAATAATTTAGTTTTAATAGTAATGTATTATAAAACCAATTAATTTATTCTACATCTTTTTTGTAAATCTTATATATTCTCAAAGTTTTCTTATCTGCCATTTCTGACTTCCATATTTCAGTATAAAATTTTCTTACTTTTTCTTTCAACCTAGCAATGGATGCATTTTCTATTTCTAGAAGATTTACATTTAGTATTTCTATATGTTTTTATTTTCTTAATTAATTTTGTTTCCTGCTCATAAATATGGTATAGAAATATCTCTCTAACTAGCTCATTATTTCCGGTTTCTAAAATATGTTTTACAAAAAGAATTTTGTTTTTAATATCTCTTGTTTTAGATGATGAAACTCCAATCTCTGATCTCAGTGCACTACAAATTGGTAATTCCACAATGGCTCTATACACCTGGTTGTCTATTCTTTGGAAAACCTTTAATTCTTCTTCTGTGTAGTCTAATATTTCTGCTGCATATAGAAATAATGGCTTCGCAGTAGATTTCCAGAAAGTTTTTCCAATTAAAATTTTATTACAAGCGTTAGCTACTGTGGAGTATTTGCAAAACACCTATTGCATCATATATTTCAATATTGGATTTATATCTTATTTTTTCTCCTCTTAAGTTTTCTTATATACATATGTAGGCTTTTACTTCTGTTCTGTGCATTTCTAATTTAATTTATTTCTTTTTTTTTCATACAGAGTTACTGCTTTATTCACTATTTTTTGAACTATTTGCTTCTGTTGTTGATATAGGGTTTCATATATTTCCTTCTCAAGAGCATCAACTGCACGCCTTTTTTTCTTATTATAGTTACGTCTTATACTGATTTCTTTTTTTATGGTATTTGTAAACCATATTGGTTCAATTTTGTCAATATCTATAACTCTCTTTCAAAATTTTGTTTCCATTACAGTATCTCTTTTGAAATGTACTTAGCTTTTTCTTCAAATACAGTATATCTAATCGGCATTTGTCCACTTCACTGATTTCATTTTCAAATCTTTTCTGAAATTTACTGTTTGTGTCTTCGTTTATTTACATATATGTAATTAAGTTTTTCCTCTCTTTGGGAATCTTTTTGGTATCTCACCCCAAATAGTGTTTCCAATAAATGATGATCCAATAAGTCAAAATTTTATATTGTCTTTATTAATAAATATCTTTTTAAATTTTTATACATTATTTGGTTTCATAAAACAAAATAGAGCTTTTCTTTTATTAGGAAACCCCTACTCCAAGTTACTTCACCTTCACATAGAGGATCACCGTTCATTATCACCATGTTGTGTTTTTCAGCAATATCTAGGACAATACTTCCTGATCTGTCTAATTTTTGTTGTCCAATAAATCCTAGGTGACCGCTAAAATTGCCCAATAGTATTATTAGTGAATCTGAGCATTTTTCTAAAATATCCATCATACTTGTCTTAATTCTAAAATTTCAAGTATAATCTACAGTATCAAAATATGTTGCAATTAACTGAAAAATAAATTCAAAAATTTTACGAGAAACATGTAAAACTGTATATCACTTTGGTTGGCTTTTTGTTTTTCCACATGTAATTACACCTTTTTATACAATTATCATAATACCTCCACCTTTTTTATCTCCTTTAGCTCTTACTGATATAATACATCCTGTTTTGTTTCTAAATTTTTTATTCGGACATTTTTGTTTTGTTTCAGATATACAAAATATTGTATAGTCATCTAAAAAATCTTCCACTTCACTAACTTTTATTTGTGATAGGCCTTGTATATTTATCAATTTTATGTCTAAATTTCTGTCAAGCTTTTCATTTATCACCAAACCTGAAACATTTCTATTTCTCTTATATTTAGGCACTGCAGTTTTGAAACTAAATATATAATTTTTCACTTCTTATGTACCAACCCGTTTCACCCCTACTTAACTTTTCATTCAACCTTTGTGTAAGATTATTGTATTCTTGTCTTTCCTTCAATGTTTTGTCCGGAACAATTAATATATTTCTAAATTTATCAGCATGCGCATCTTTCAGTTCTTTTGCATTCCTAATGATGTTCCATTTCATTTTTCTTTCTCTATTTTAACGAGTAGAGGCCTAGGCCTCACAGCTCTCCCTCTATTTCTGGCACCTTCCCCAACTCTTCCATCTTCTCTCTGATTGTTTCTTCCTATCCGATATACCATATCTACTTTTCTGTTTTCTTCTTGTATCTCTAATAATTCAAATAACTCTTTACAACAGTCGCCATTATTTCACTTTCTCTCATACCCATCCTTACTATATGACTCTTCTACGCCAAATATAACCAAATATGTTTTCTTTTGTTCTCTTTCAAAATATTCACTTACATGTTCCTCAATTTTCTTATCGAATTCTAATTCATCACAATATGCTTGTTTGTCAAATTTATCTTCTATCCTTTCAAGTCTATCTGTTAATTTAGCAACAATGTCCATCAGCGCTTCATTTTCTTTTCTCAGCTTACTGCTTTCCTTATACACTATTGTATTTTCCTTTGCATGAAATACAAAACCACACAATCTTACCTTTTATCTCGCAAATAGATTTGTACTCATCCTTACTAATCTTATCACAGCCACTATGGTGCCATTTACTACTTAAATCACACTGGAGGCCATGTTGATTATCTTTCACCGATATACTGTATTACACTTGCCACAGATGCTGTCATCGTCTTATACAATATTATTATTAATATCAGATTCGTCACTAGACTCATCCTCCTTCATACCATGTTTGTTACCAAACCTCTCTCTTGGTCTAGTATTATAATCCGTTTACAGGCAAATATTGAAGAATTTACGTTAATCTCTCACAGTCCAGCTTGTTCCCTCTCTCAACACCAATTGCAAGTGCCTGTAAAAGATGACGCAAGGGGGGTCTGGGGGCATAGCCCCTGGCTAGGGAAAAAGTCCCCCTAAGAGGGTCCAGGGGCGAAGCCCTCGTCTATAGAGAACGCTTTCCTCTGGGTAAGGTCAGGTTAGGATGCACCAAAACTGTGTTTTTTCAACACTTCTTTTTGGGATAAAGGTTTTTTTGCTTCATTTCTGCTGCATATCATTCGTTTTTACTTTATTCCCACCCAAAACTCCTATGATTGTTAGTGGTAAGGGGGGGCATGGAAAGTCTACATCGAGTGTTTTGCATCAGAAATGGAGTTTTGAATCGTTTGTTTCACAAAGAAAACTTTAGGAAAAATACAGTTTTGTTATTATAAGAGAATAATCCCCTCTTCTAAAAATTCTCCTGATTGCCCCTAGGATAATAGCCCCTGACTTTTAATGCAGAAGCGGACAATTGTCCCTTAGGATATTTACCTCTAACACGATTGCCCTTAGGATAAGAGCCTCTAACTCTTAATTCAAATGCGGACAATTACATTTAGGGCGATTGCCCCTAGGACAGTAGCCCCTGACTCTTAATGGGAAATTGAATAAATGCCACTTGATAATATTAAAGTAAAAAATTTTAACTAGGTGAGAAATGTAGAATAGTTCCTTGTGAAAAATTCATTACGTCATACTTGGTTAGGGTAGAATAGGGGCAGTTGTCCTCAGAGTGGTTGTTCTAAGGGACATTGCCCTTATGCCGAAACTGTGTATATGAATTTAATAGTTACTTGTATTGTCAAAAAAAAAAAAAAAAAAAAAAAAAAAAAAAAAAAAAAAATACATTTTTGGTAGATTATTACTTCCACACCCCAAAGTTGATATTTGACATTATGGTAGTCAGGTTTGCTTTAACTTTTTGTAGCCACCGTGGTTGAGTGGTTGCACTTACAACTTTGATTTGTCAGGTCGTGGGTTTGAGGCCCGCCAGAGATTGAGGTTAGAAAGCGCATTCATTAGGGGGAACGATCTCACTTGCCGTAACCACAGCTCTTCGCAAGAAGGCACCGTCCTAGCCCTTAATAGAAAAGGGAGTCTGTGACGTAAAACGGTTAGGTTTCTGTTAACTTTCTCGAATTCATTTTGTTTTGTGATGTTGTAACCTCCTTTTTTTCAAGAACTTAGAAATTAGGGAGCATGGATGAGGAAAATTCTCAATAACTAGCCAATTTTAAGGGAATTTACTTATTACATATTGAAAATATCAGAAACTCCTGGATAATCATATATTTCTCCAGAGGGAAGGGACTATGAATATCTTCTCTGTGCTAACCTGAGCATTATAAAAGTTGACAAAATGGGTCAGAGTAAGGGGACCCAGAAAATGCAAAGCTTTATAAAAAATATCTAAAGCCTCAAAAAAAATTATATCAGTCAACAACTTGTATCGTAAGTGGAGGTGAACTAATCAAATTAAATTAATATGCTAATAGTATGAGACTTCTTCAATTTATATGCTCTTACAGTAATGAAAATCACTGAATGACACCATACCCCACACAGTCTAGTTATTTATAGTTGTAGGTTCACCCAAAGCACCAGCCAACTGTTGCTGTAGCACAACTGAAGGTTTTTTAGACTTAAACAGGACTTGCCAAAACAGCTCTATGCTAAGTCTTCCTTCAGTTATGATTCTTTTCCTATGAATGCTGTACATTACACATCTCTTGTTATCCATTGTCCCTTCACATCTGACGAGTTACAATATTCCCCATATCTTCTGCTCATTGCTATCTTTCTCATCTGTTTTCTTTGTGTCTGATATCAAGTGTATATAGCTACTTCATCAATATTAGACATTTTTAACTGACCTTGGTAGTACAGTGTCTAGAACACTCAACTCGGAAAGCGATTAACCTGTGATAAAGCTTTCTGCGATACATCAGGAAGGTCATCCAGCCGTAATTCCCTAGCTCCCTTATCTGTGTCTGCCCCATAATGGAGATGAATAGTGACACATAGAATGGCAAACAATGACTGTATTGCTTATGGGACTGAGTATAACTTTGAACATTATTATGTACAGATGCATTTGGAAGGTGAATATAATTGATGATCTTTATTTTTTAGGTTATGAATGTAGTCAAGCAGAACCACAGCAACAGTGGCAACCTGCCACCATCCATCGGAGCTGTCATCCCAAAATCCAACGTCACATCAACGAGCGTTAGTATGCCCGAACAGCGTGGACCATCAATGTCTGCCTTAACTCAACCCTTGCAACCCCTAAGCCTACCGTCAACTCTAAAGTCACCAGTTCCAGCACCCGTAAACGATGACGCAAGAGAATTTGTGTGTGGTTGGGGGGCAGCATTTATTAACATCACTGTTACCTTTCCCATGAACAAGCTTATGTTTCGACAGGTATGGTACGTTGGGTTGTTCTATTATTTTGCGTGTAATTTTGAGTGTTCTGTAACTTTGGCTTTGACCTGAAATAAACCATTTGGGCTTAGGGGTTGATTTGTTGTACTGTTAGTCATAAGTTTGCAATATTAAATTTGCATCCATTTTTTTACTGTTATATAGAGCTTTAGTGTGGTGGCAAAATATTGTGCATTTATGATTTGTGATGGATATTCCTCAGTAAAGCGCTCTCTCTCCTCCTCCTCCTCCTCCTCCTCCTCCTCCTCCTCCTCCTCCTCCTCCTCCTCCTCCTCCTCCTCCTCCTCCTTCTCCTCCTTCTTCTCCTTCTTCTCCTTCTTCCTCCTTCTTCTCCTTCTTCTTCTTCTTCTTCTCTTCTTCTTCTTCTTCTTCTTCTTCTTCTTCTTCTTCTTCTTCTTCTTCTTCTTCCTTTCAGATGTTACATGGCATATCTACATCCCAAGCTGTGAAACAACTCAAGAGAGAGGGACTGAAAAACTTATATCGAGGGATCTTACCTCCGCTCTGCCAGAAAACTGTCTCCACGTCCATCATGTTTGGCATGTTTGACCAATACAGTAGATTACTGAAATATTATCATCCGCAAATATCAGATGGTAAAGTACTTTGTAGACTTAATAATTTTTTTAAAGTTTATTTTATTAATGGGGACTGCTGTACCATAGTGGTTAGAAAGCTAGACTCGGGAGGTGGCAGCCTGGCGATTGACCCCACAGCGGGGCATTAAAAAGGGTATCCAACCAGAATTCCTCAGCTCCAGTCAGTGTCCACTTCCATAATGGGGACTAACAGTTACAAATAAACAAAGTATCTTATTAGTAGCGCCTTCTATAGCATTATGGTTAGAGCACTCGACTCGGGAGTTGGCAGAATGGTGATCAAGCCCACAGAGTGGCACTTGCCCAGCTACCTTGCGGATAACCCAAGCATGGAGGGTGAGGGTAAGTGTGGCATCCCTTTATCCCCAAGGAGCTAAGAGAAATGATTGAGGTAAATTAGCTTCTGATGAATGTGTACTTACTCTGACACACCTCTTGCAAGGGGGATTGCAACCATTACATATATATGTACAGTACTATGAGAAGCACTTGATTATTTCTTATGATGTTTAAGTAGTGACTGGAAAAGTTCCTCTCATATATAAAATTATTGCATGTTAAAGGTTATAAATATATTACTGTTATTGAGTCAAAGCAAAAAACTTGCCTCTCTGTCTGAGAAAAATACAGATGAGTGGATTCTCAGGACCCTTGCTCCACCCCATTTAGTCGACTTTTACTACCCACAAGGGGACATGGAGGAGATGCTCTTGTCCCCTTCCCTCAGGGGGAATATATGAAGAGATAATCCAATTTTTTCTTTATTAATTGACTGTTGCAGCATGCAGGAGGACATGAAGGATATATTCTTGTCCCCTCCCCTCCCCTCAGAGGGAATAAATGAAGGTATAATTTATTCTCTCTTTCTTATTAGGTACAACCATGGCTATAGCAGCAACACTAGCTGGTTGCACAGAAGCAATTCTCTGTCCATTTGAGCGAATTCAGACTGTATTGCAAGATACAAAATTTCACGGGAAATACAAGTAAGTGACAAATCACCCAACTTAACCTAACCTAACTTAACTTGACATGAGCTAATCTAACAATTTATGGGGTTAGTTAACTTTACATGGGTCTCTAGGGGTTACTTATCTTTACAAGTTCCATATATTTTTTTCAAGCTGTAACTGTAAGTATATATATATATATATATATATATATATATATATATATATATATATATATATATATATATATATATATATATATATATATATATATATATATATATATATATATATATATATATATTAGAAAATTTTTTATAGTTATAGTGGTTTGATTCCTTTGCATCCAGCCACAATTCCCCAACACCGACCTGTTTTTTTCATTCCCATTTAAACTGAGATTTATAGTGACACATAAATCAGCAAAGAATTTTAACAACTACTTGGAATTGTTAGATTTTAATGTTGTTCTTTTGTGTCATTGTTAAACAGACATACAGAATCGTTTCCCAGCGACACACATTCAGAGACCCTATTACTAGTGGTCTGATTGGAGCTTCCCTGCCGGAACCTCCTCCAATGCAGTGACTTTGCAGGAGGAGAATACATGGAAGGAATTTCCAGTTCCATCTCACTGCCCCATAAGTTAAGTTTTATGACATGCAAAGGAACACAGAGTTGGTATTTGTGTCTCCTTTTCCAGGAGAAAGAAAAATGCAGAGAGAGAGAGAGTAATTAATATCAACTCTGATCTATTCCAGAAACAGTTTACACGTTGCAAGAGAATTAAGGAAATACGGCATTGCGGAGTATTACAGAGGAATGATGTCAATATTGGTTAGAAACGGTCCCAGTAACGTCTTATTCTTCGGATTGAGGAAGGAAATCAAAGATCGACTGCCAGCTCCAGGGGATGCCTGGTGGGGCCACATATTAATGGATTTTGTGTCGGGAGCTTTTCTCGGGGCTTTTATATCAACAGTGATGTATCCTGTTAATGTAATAAAGGCTCATCAGCAGACACAGGTGAGAAGGAATTTTAGTTTTAAATTTTCTTCTTTTTTATATGCCTTTTTATGTATCATTTAATGTGTCACTAGTAATTCCCATTCGCATGGGGATAGACACAGACAGGTTGGAGCTGAAGGATACAGACATGAAGACCTTCTCATTCTCTGCGCTGGGCCTAAAAAATGGGTGTGTCACTTCTCGAGTTGATTGCTCTAACCTCTTGCTACCTCAGGTCCCCTTTTTCATTTGCCATTTTGTGTCACTATAAATCCCCTTGCAACTGAAGGCGGATGCATATATATATATATATATATATATATATATATATATATATATATATATATATATATATATATATATATATATATATATATATATATATATATATATATATATATATATATATATATATATATATATATATATATATATATATATATATATATATATATATATATATATATATATATATATATATATATATATATATATATATATATATATATATATATATATATATATATATATATATATATATATATATATATATATATATATATATATATATATATATATATATATATATATAAGGCTAAATACCCTTCCCAACGATCTGTCAGGGAGTGTATGTTGTATTGTTGGCATATGTGGTTGTAAGCAGTGCAGTCCTTCAATAATGTGCATGGTTATATATATATATATATATATATATATATATATTATATATATATATATATATATATATATATATATATATATATATATATATATATATATATATATATATATATATATATATATATATATATATATATATATATATATTATATATATATATATATATATATTTTTTTTATTGACATTGGGACGGGCAAGGATAATTGCCTTAGTTGAGCCTGGGCATCAGGAAAACCTTTTAGAAAATGTATCGGTCTCAGGATATAGCTAAAACAAGTGAATGACCAACAATGAATAGTCAGGCTGGAAGAATTGTCAAAGTATAGGACGTAATGATGATGATAAGAGAGAGATACAGAGATGTGACATGTTATGACTTGTTAGATGTTAAGGGATAATAAGAGATGTGTAATGAATAGTCCAGATTATTCAGTGTAGATGTAGAAATAGGTAAAGATGAGGTGATGTCTGGAGAGGCAGCACCTACAGCGTAGGTTCACCCTCTGGAGCTGCAAATCAGATGAGACTAAGCAACTCTGCAGAGGAGCAGCAAAGGAGCCAAACTACCACAAGTAACATCTGCCAGGAGAGGCTTCAGTCACTCGAGAAGTGACCTCATATCTCCTATTTATGCTCTTGATTTTTTACCTTTCTATTCTTTTCACTGTTGTGTGTTTTCCTCTAAGGTGGGCGGACCATTCTTAACGATGCGAGAGACCTTCAGGGATGTTTATCATGCCCGTGGGAGCAGTCTCAGGCGCCTCTTCAGTGGTGCTCATGTCAATTACAGTCGTGCCCTCGTCTCATGGGGCATCATCAACGCGTCGTACGAAATGTTGCACAAGCTACTATACAGTTAACTTTTAAGTATTCGTAGAATTTTAATATTATGAATTTCATAAACTTTTTCATTTGTCTTATATATTAGTGCAGAATTTTTTTCTTTGGAAAGTTTTGAATAACCGGGACAGGGGATCTTGGAGGGCTTGACATGTGATGAACTGTTGGGGCAAACCAGCTTCAGCTGTTAGGCCTAATGGCAGAAGACCTAGGCCCACTTACCCTGTGGATGACCCAAACAGGATGGTCGTGGGAAACTGGCAAGCCTCTATCCCCGAGGAGGTAAGAGGAGTGATTCAAGGCATGTTGGGCTTATGGTGATTGTGTGTGCTTTGACTCGGCCACCTCCATATTAGGGGGAATGCAAGCCATTGTATATATATTTTTAAAATGATTGTTTACGTATGGTAAAGAACAAAGATTTTATTCTAATTTTTTTCATTATGGGACATTAGAGGAAAAAATATTAATTCCATTGCGTATGTTAATAGAATTATATCAAAACCCATGGAAAGAACTTATGAATCATGGGTGTTGCTATGATTTATTTTAGAGCTGCTACTTAATTCCTCATCTCCAACCTGTCTGTGTCCACCCCCATACAAATGGGGATTTATAGTGACACATAAAATGGCAAACAGCAACATTCAACCTTGCTTTAAAGTTATATAAACTAATATTATACAAGGCTTCAGTTTGGAATGCATTATATTCTCTTCTGACTTTATTTCTTCTCTGCCGTATGACTGTTTTGAAGGCCCCTTCAGTATTTAATAATCAGAAAATCTAAAGTAACCTAAATTCAATTTCAGATTACGCTCGTAAAATATTACATCAGGTACCCATTCATGGATTGATTCATTATCTCCTTAATTATGTATATTTCACTCCAATACTGTCAAGGGGCAGTTGTCTGCAATTGCATTAAGAGTTAGGGATTCTTGTCCTAGGAGCAATTGTCTTAGGGGCCATCGTTCTATGGGCAATTGTCATAAGGCCAGTCATCTAAGAGGGAATTGTCCTAAGGGCAGTCATCCTAGAGGTAATTGTCCATGCCCTGACTGTTTCACATCAGTATAATTTTCTTTGAGAATTTGGTACAGAAATATTACAATACTTGTAATTATGGGAAAATTACCAAGAGATGAAGCGGTGGGGGTAAGCCAGTTGTGTCTTTTGGCCTTGCTGCAGAAAATCCTTTCCCATTTGCCCTGTGGGTGACGTAAGCAGGGTGGGAGGGATGAAGTGTGGCAGCCCTATATCCCTGAGTAGTGATCTAGGAATATTAGCTTCTGGTGACTGTGTGCTTTGACTCTGCCACCCCCATTGCAAGGGGCACTATGGCCATTATGTATGTATGTAATTTGTTAATTGTCACTATTTTTTCTTTATCACTTATTTTCATTGTTTCTTCTTTAGTTCTTCACGTTACACGATTGTTTCATTAACTGTTCAATATGCGGTTGAATGTGAACTCTCAACCATTTTTGAAATTATAGTGGAATACTGCTGCAGTGGCTAAGTGGTTACTGTGCTCGACTTGGGTTGATAAACCCACAATCGAACTCACCATGGGGTGCTAGGAAGTGCATTCAGGCTTAATTCCCCAACCATACATTGTCTGATTCCACCTCCATACTGGGGACAAATAACATTATTGTGAAATAATGTTATTCTTGAGTGATTATGTCTCAAGTGATTATATGCGAAATTGTTGTTCCGGTTTTATGTCACGGACTCCCTTTTCGACCAAGGGCTAGGACAGTTGCCTTCTTGTGAAGGACTTGTTTTGGCAGATGTAATCCTTACCCTGAGTGCATGCCCTTGCTAGCCTCAGACCGTGACGGGGCGCGAACCCTCGACCTGACACCTCAGAGTCGCGGACGCTACCGATGGAGCCACGGTGACTACTTGATTATATGCGAAATATTAAGTTATAAATATTGTTATTAGCGTATGCCCTTTAACGTATATCAAGACCATATATACATATTTACATATTTTGTGTACAGCAATATCAGAGATTTTTTTAAATATCTGTATAGTATGTGTTCAAATATATCTTTTGTATAGTTGTACATTTCTGTTTTTGTGTATAATAATATTATTGATATATGTTGTACATAATGTTTGATACTTTAAGTATATAGTTACTAGTGTACTTGTATGTAGTACAGAAAGGTCAAAGTGTTGCTGTGTATATAATTGTGTATTAGATCACTTTTCATCAGTGAAAACTGTGTTATACATCAGAAGTATTTTGCATTTATAACAAGGAATGTAATAAACAGTGAGAGGAAAAGTTTATATATATATATATATATATATATATATATATATATATCATATATATCATATATATATATATATATATATATATCCCTCGTTTATCGCGAGGGTTCGGTTCCGGGACCGGTCGCGATAGGTGAATTTTTGCGAAGTAGGAACACCTGAATTTTTTTTTTTTTTTTTAACACTTCTTCCACGAGTACAAAGAGGATTTCGATAAGAAAAGATCATAATGTTATCTATTTATCCCATATTTAAGACTCCTGGGCGGCTCTTTTGTCTCCTTCTTTTCAAGTTTTCTTCTGTTTTGCTAGTTGTATCTCTTGCCATTGTACAGAAGGTGAACAGCTTAGGTCACGAAATTAATAAGTACTTTATTTATATATATTTTCGTTGTTTTATTTAATGGGCTTTTCCTTCCATATATATATATATATATATATATATATATATATATATATATATATATATATATATATATATATATATATATATATATATATATATATATATATATATATATATATATATATATGTGAGAGAGAGAAGCTCAGGCAACTTTATACCAGCCAACCGTAAATTCAACATTGGCCTAAGGTCAGTAAACTTAGTCTATTAGGTATTTAGTGGATAATAATAATAATACCCAAATACATATATAAGATACCATCGTGTGTGTATGTTTTTAATAAAGTGTACAGCACAATGCTGTGCTGTATTTATTATGCTATTACTATTCTTTACAGTATTATTGCTATAGCAACAGTAATAATAATTATAAAAATAATAATAATAATACGTATGAGAGAGAGAGAGAGGACTCAGGTGACTTCTTACCAGCCAATCATCGTTTCAACATGAATGACAAAATATGGCAAACATAGTCTATTAAGTATTTAATGGATAATGATAATAATAATAGTAATGGATTAAACTGACTTAATCCATGAGAGAGAGAGAGAATTATTACTTTTCTGTATACGTGTAATCGGACCATTTCTAACAGTCAACACACATACACACTATGATAGAGTGGATAGGGATTGATATTTTCATATGGCTGGCTCTAGAACTAGAGGTCATAGTTTGAAGCTTCGTAAGAAAACCTCTTTGCAGGATGTAAGGAAGTACTCTTTCAGTGTAAGAGTAGTTGATAATTGGAACTCGCTAAGTGAGGAGGTAGTTAATGCTAACTCAGTCCATAGTTTAAGGACAGGTATGATAAGTATCATTAAGTACAAAATGGAACCAATCAGGGGACGGGACGATACAAGCTTTGGGATATTTCCCGTAAGCACAATTAGGTAATTCTCTCTCTCTCTCTCTCTCTCTCTCTCTATATATATATATATATATATATATATATATATATATATATATATATATATATATATATATATATATATATATATTTATATATATATGAATCATTTTTTTTTTTTTTTTTTTTTTTACCCCGACCGGGACTCGAACCTAGGACTTATGATTACTAAGTCAAGGCGCTACCACTACACCACAGAAGGTTAAAAGGAATCCAACCTTATAGCTTATATCTGCTATACTTAGGAATGAACGCATTCTATCTGAATGCCACTATGTTCATATTACAGATTCCCCAACCTCACTCGTGGCTTCACTTTAGCATTTAATTCAATTGCCAATCTCATTCGGGTCTTACAATAACCAAGCAAGCACATTACATATGTGAAAACATGAATCATTTTTTTTTACCCCGACCGGGACTCGAACCTAGGACTTATGATTACTAAGTCAAGGCGCTACCACTACACCACAGAAGGTTAAAAGGAATCCAACCTTATAGCTTATATCTGCTATACTTAGGAATGAATGCATTCTATCTGAATGCCACTATGTTCATATTACAGATTCCCGAACCTCACTCGTGGCTTCATTTTAGCATTTAATTCAATTGCCAATCTCATTCGGGTCTTACAATAACCAAGCAAGCACATTACATATGTGAAAACATGAATCATTTTTTTTTATACCCCGACCGGGACTCGAACCTAGGACTTATGATTACTAAGTCAAGGCGCTACCACTACACCACAGAAGGTTAAAAGGAATCCAACCTTATAGCTTATATCTGCTATACTTAGGAATGAACGCATTCTATCTGAATGCCACTATATTCATATTACAGATTCCCCAACCTCACTCGTGGCTTCATTTTAGCATTTAATTCAATTCCCAATCTCATTCGGGTCTTACAATAATGAGATTTGGAATTGAATTAAATGCTAAAATGAAGCCACGAGTGAGGTTGGGGAATCTGTAATATGAACATAGTGGCATTCAGATAGAATGCGTTCATTCCTAAGTATAGCAGATATAAACTATAAGGTTGGATTCCTTTTAACCTTCTGTGGTGTAGTGGTAGCGCCTTGACTTAGTAATCATAAGTCCTAGGTTCGAGTCCCAGTCGGGGTAAAAAAAAAAAAAAAAGATTCATGTTTTCACATATGTAATGTGCTTGCTTGGTTATATATATATATATATATATATATATATATATATATATATATATATATATATATATATATATATATATATATATATATATATTAGGAAAAGCCCATTAAATAAAACAACGAAAATATATATATAAAAAGTACTTATTAATTTCGTGACCTAAACTGGTCACCTTCTTAAAGTACAATGGCAAGAGATGCAATTAGAAAAACAGAGGAACAATTGAAATGAAAGAGACACAAAACCCGCCAGGGGTACATATACATGGGATTAAGAGATATCAATCTTAAATGCCCGCCGGGGTTAGTCGGAAATGCCCACTGACAGGCTGCAAAAGGAATTAAAGTCCATACTTGACTAAATTGTATTAACAAGAGATACTTAATAATAGTAATTATATATATATATATATAATATATATATATATATATATATATATATATATATATATATATATATATATATATATATATATATATATATATATATATATATATATATATATATATATATATATATATATATATATATATATATATATATACACAGTATATTAAACCATAGCAGAAAGGCTGGAGTTGATCAAAAACAAAGCCTCTTCTCTCTCTCTTTCATCCCCTGAATATACCAACCACAGTATCAACTTACGAACGGCCATTCAGAACGCAACACGATTTTAAGTTTGGGAGCGTATATATATATATATATATATATATATATATATATATATATATATATATATATATATATATATATATATATATATATATATATATATATATATATATATATATATATATATATATATATATATATATATATATACGCAGGGTGAGGCAGAGAGGATGGACATTTTTTAAAAATTCACAAAATCATTGATTTTAGCTTCAAAAAATATTATTGACATTAATGCGTTCGTATTGAATTAGCATTTTACAAAATCAATTGTGGAAAACAACATCCATCATGTGGTGTCCTTTTTCATTGATGCATTTCTGAAGGCGTTCTTGGAGTTGGCCTCCACTCTTTCCAGTATTGCTTTGTCAATTTTGGCTACTTCCACATGAATAGCTTCCTTCAAATCGTCCAGTGTACGAGCTTATGCTTATACACACGTGCATTGAGGTTTCCCCACAAGAAATAAGCACACATGGTCAAATCAGGGGACCAAGGTGGTCAAGGAGTGTCAGCAAACCTGGAAATGAGGTGTTCACCGAAGGGAAGGCGAAGAATATCCATACATGCTCTGGGTGTGTGAGATGTCTCCCCATCCTGCTGAAACCACGCACGTCGGATATGAATACGTTTTCGTCGTACTTCGGGCACAATGAAGTTGTTTATCTTCTCGATGTAATGCTCAAAGTTCACAGTAACAGCATTTTCAATATGGTCTTCAAAAAAGTAAGGACCAATGACTCCAGCTTTTCCAACACACCAAACCATCACTTTTGGGCTGTGCAGTAGTCTTTCGTGCAGTTCTCTCGGATTTTCAAGAGCCCAATAACGACAATTCTGTTGATTCACCATACCATTGAGATGAAAATGAGCTTCATCACTCGTTAACAAAGTGAGGTTCTCATTTGCCTTAATAATTGTTTCCATCTGACGTGCAAAGTTAAACCGTTGTGCATAGTCCCCTGGTCTCAACTGTTGCCTAATGACCAATATGTAAGGGTGGAAATGCAGGTCTTCATGCAAAATACGCCTTACTGAATGATTATCGATGCCAAGTTCAGTAGCATGCCTCCGAGCATAGCGATTCAGACTGCGCAGCAAAGCTTGTCTGACGCGTTCAACATTTCTGGAGTACGTATCGTTCGTGAAAGCCCCATCGGTTTGCTATACATTAGTGTATCTTGTGTACGAAATGCATGAACCAACGTAAGATCGTGTTATTAGTGGGAACAGCCTGATTTCAGTGAATGTTGTATCGGCGATGAAGCTCCCACTGAACTGCTGTGAAAGACTCGTTATTCACAAAACTGCTGTAGGCGAACACACGGTGCTCTATCATCCACAGCGCCGTGGCTTCACTTGAAAAGAAAAAAAATGCCAAGACACCACGGACTGAATGGTACCTGTTGAACCTATTTCCCTCTCCCTGGGGCTGAGAAATAGCCATTTTAAAAACATCTGTCCTCTCTCTCTCACTATACTGTGTATATATATATATATATATATATATATATATATATATATATATATATATATATATATATATATATATATATATATATATATATATATATATATATTTATATATATATATATATATATATATATATATATATATATATATATATATATATATATATATATATATATATATATATATATATATATATATATATATATATATATATATATATATAATTCACTTAGTACAGTTATCACTCATTTTACACAGTCAGTGGGCTCAATTACCTCCTATTTAAATAAAAACTCGCCTATGTTTAAGATCCTAATTGTGTCTCTACTTGCATATAATCTGTTATCAACCTCCTGTGTACTTTAAATTATGCCTAGATTACACAGACAGTCCCCAACTTACGAACAATTTAGGTTCCAGAAGTCCGTTCATAAGTTGTGTACTGCATATGTACAGTACATACATATACAGTACTTAGGCTAAAGACACTGGACTACTACCTAAAGCATAAAGTAAGGTACACAGTATTAATGAATTTTAATACTGTTATAATACAGTACAGTAAGTCATACATTAATACATGGGTAATTAATGGTACATTAATACATGGGTAATTAATGGGTGTTTTTTTTCGTATCTGTGAATGTTCATAAGTTGATTAGCATATGCAATTAGAGTATTATTATTTTTGTATATTAAAAGAATTACTGTACTGAAATTTAATTTTTTAATATTTGCTGACTGTTTATGCTCAAATCCACAATATTTAGAACTGCGTAAGATGAGGGATGGCTGTACATGTGACTTTTAGATATTCCCACACAATGAGTGTTGATATGTAATTCTAATTGCAGTTGTGATATTGTACTGATGTAGTAAAGTGCGTATAGACTAGTTAGATACCTTACATTGCATTTAAATATGCCTTTCAGGGAACTGATTTTAAAGTCCTTTCTGGTAACAGTTTTTATGTGGTGCTTGCATTAAGTCAAAGATATTTGCATCGTGTAGAAGTAGTGAAATGAATTTGTAATAGATTTATACCTGGCAAAGCATTTAAATATTGTTGTTAGGAAAAGGATATGGAATTCCTTTTAAGTAACACTGTGTATATGGTGAATGTATCAAGTCGCAATTCCTCTTATATATATATTTCTTCTATCAAATATTGAAGAAAACACTTTTACAAGTATTTCTCTTAATTTTAAGGAAAGTTCCTTATTGAAGTTTAGCATACAGGTGGTAAACAGGATTTTTACCTTTTTGGCAAGTCTCCTGCTTCTTCTCATCAAGTTAAAATGGGACAAATTCTACATTTCTACCTAGTTTATCATTCTGTAGCAATTAAGTAATGGTATGAGTTAGTTTCTGACCCTGGTTTGGTTTAATGTTGCCAATGTTCATTACTGATTATACCTGTACTGAAATTGTCTCGTAGGAGTTTAGCAGTCTTTTTTTTATCCTGGATTGTAAAATATTTGTAGGTGTAATAACTTTTGACTCGCTTATTAACACAGCGAGTATGTGAAAGTTTGACATAATTTTACATATTTGCTGCATGTCATGTAATGTCATTTACATCATTTAAGTTGCATACGTGAAAAATGTGTACATAAATTCGACTATATGCAATTACAGTCATTTATAACAAATTGGGTGCTGCAGTGATTCAGTGGTACAGTGCACAGTTTAGGAGGCAACTAATGAGGATTTGAATCTACCGCCAGGCATTAGGAAGGGCATGCAGCCTTAATCCCTCAGAGCCAACATGTGTGTGTCCACCCTCATTTGAATGGAGACAACTTGTTACTCATAAAACAGTGCACACAGATTCTTTTCTGATTAATTCATATATATTTGCCCCAGTGACTCCATCAGATTTTCACGGCAATACTCTTAATCCAATATTCATACTTTTTATTACTAGTCTTTTCATAATCTCAATGTTCATATGCTGAAATTTAAGCCATTTAGAAGGCTACAATGTCATACTGGTGTGCTTGTGGCCTTAAATGTATTACTAGAAACGTTATGATAATCCTCGTTTTTATGTGTCACCATTAGTCTCCTTTATGGGAGTGGACACAGTGTTAGGATGTCCATCTTAACACTCCTCAGTGGACCAGATCGTGGGTCAGTCAATTCCCTGGTCAAATGTTCCAACCACTTGTCTACAACAGTTCCCGTGTCACTAGGAACGTTAGTCCTATTGAATTATTACCAGTGGGTGTTGTACTCTTTGCCTTTTACAAGGACTTAAATGCAATGTGTACATTTTGTAAATAGAAATGAAAATGTGTAAAATAAATGATTTATTGAGTTTGTGTTCGTAAAAGATTTTATGTCCTAGTTACATTTGTAACATACATAGGCATATGTTGAAATTATTTATGGACTTACAGCCACTCAGAAAAGGTGCAGTAGATCTGTAGTTATAGCTACGTGCTAGAATTTGTGTGAGATGGCTCCATGGCTGAGAATTAAGCTCTTTATTCAGATTATAGTAATTAACCCCTGAGGGAGGGGGTTAAGAATATTTCCTCTGTGTTCCCCTGCGTGTCGCAAGAGTTGACTGTATGGGGCAAAGCGATGGGACTGGGAACCCACTTGTCTGTATTTTCTTCCAGCAAAGATTCAAGATATTATACTGTGACTCAGCCACCCATCTTATAAGGGGGAATATGACTCTTGTATTTAGAGTAAATTATTGTACTAACAAGGGAACAGAGGGGGTGAGAGCTAACAGTACTTTTCTCTATATAATTGTTTTCTTGCTGAGAAACCGATTGAGAGAAAGTGAGTATATGAATGTACTGTACCATTTTTACTGTACAGTATTTCTTTTTATGGCTGTGATATATCTTGCGTGTGTGAGGAGACTGCATTTTTAAAAATGTATTCTCTAAAATACAGGAGCTCCCCTACTTACGAACAACTAACTTACAAACATTCACAGATACAAACAAAAACCTACCCATTAGCTACCCATGTATTAATGTATGTATTACTGCTCTGTACTGTATTATTACATATTATTACTGTATTAAAATTCATAAATAGTGTATACTTTGTTTTTATGTAGTAAAGTGTTTTTAGCTTAAGTACTGTACAGTACTGCATACGCATGTACTGTGCAGTATTTTTTTTTTTTTTTTACCGAATCACAACTTACGAACGGACTTCTAGAATCTAACTCGCTCATAAGTAGGGGAGTTTCTGTACCACTACATCTTGGATATAAACTTAGGTATAAAGTTCTCTGTAGTGAATCTGGATTTTATTGAAGGGAATTCTTGATATGAAAGAACACTCATAAAATCCTCAGTTTTAACGTTTTGTCATTGCATCATAGTGTTCTTTTTTGTAAAAGTTTTCTTACTGTAAAATCCATATTTACTAGTTAATTTTATATCCAAAAATGCATTATTAATTATATTGTAATAGTTATTCCTATGCCTGTGTAATGTAGCAATAGTTTTGTGGAAAGTATTGTTTTTAAAGTTTCTATTAACATTTATTGTTATTCAAGACCTCTGACAACACGCAGCTGTGTGCACAACCTCTTGTTTCTTTCTTTTTTATGAGTGTGACAATGGGACAGGCATGAAAATTGCCCTCATTACACCCTGGCACCAAGAAAACATTGAGGCAAAGAAAAAGTAGAAGCTTAAGGACAAGGCAGAAATGAGAAAATTATAAAGAATATGAAAAGGACAGGCTGAGAGAATAGGCAAGGTATGACATCTATCCACCTGGCCTGGCTGTGATGTGAGCACCACCCAAACCCTTCTGAGTTGTCAGAAGAGGTTGGACGACTCCTTCAGTGATGCCTGTCCAGGATGCAACACATCATCTCATACAGGCAAACACATTATGGAACTCTGCACTGCTCACAACCACATAATAGGATAAGTTCTTAAAAGGCCCGTGTAATTTAAATTTTGCGTAATTCAACTAGTCTATTTCCATAAAGAATAATGTTAATATACATAGATACGTTCCACAAGCATGTATAAACACACTATACCAAAGAAAAAAGCCATGTAAAACACATTTTACAAGTACATAACCAAGCTGAAATACGCATGTAATACACGTATAGTATTAAAGATATAGATAATATAAATAAACAAATTAACTCCCTCTATTTACAGTGGACAGCAGGTGTGTGGTGGCGGTGATCCTAGTGCCAAGCCATTACGACTTTCTGACTAGATTATATTCATAGAAAAATGGACCTAATGACAACTGACCAGAGCTTGTACCTTTGTTTGCAGTGTGGTTGGTGAATACTCTCTACAAAATGGGATTTTTACCTGTATTGTAGTGATGTTTTTATATAAGTCCTTGTTGTACTAGTACAACAATGATTTAGAACTCACTCTCTATATTTATTTATTTATTTATGTATTTATTTGCTTGTTTGTTTGTTTATTTATTTATGTCTATCTATCTAATATATATATATATATATATATATATATATATATATATATATATATATATATATATATATATATATATATATATATATATAGAGAGAGAGAGAGAGAGAGTGTCATATATCATTGCTGTACTAGTACAACAATGTGGAAAATCACTCCAATCAGGTTGAAAATACCATTTTGTTGAGGGTATTGACCGACCACATTAGGTCCATTTTTCTTCCATTCAGCAGCTCGTTTTTTCTCGCTTATGTTAAATACGTATTTCAAATTTTTTTTACTATTATTTTGTAGACACTAATCCAAATTCGCGTAGTTTAAACTTGCATAAATCTGGAGGTGACTGTATATATATACACTCAACTGGCTTTTTACGCGTTGCTATAATACATGAAATTGGAATAACGCCTCCAAAAAAAATAGTAAAAAAATACAAAATGCGTGACCTACGCGCGAGAAAAAGTTAATGAAATGGTTGTTTAGTAGCTAAGGGCCAGCCTCTGAGGCAGTTTCCCACCATGCTGCCATGTGCTTCAGTCACTCTTCACACAGTATTAACCCCAACAATAACCAGTGGTTTGCTCTTCCCCTTCCTCCTCCTCCTCTTCTCCTCCCTCTCCTATTGCCTATGTCTCCTCCTCCTTCTCCTACCGCTATCGTCATCTTTGTTTACGTTTGCAGATAAGGGTTCATTAATATTTTTTTGCTGCACAGTATTTATTTGTAAATCTGTATATCTATTATACTGTACACTATTTGCATGGTAATATAAATAACTACAGGTCTTTCTGCTTTGTAATGTACTTATAAAATATGTTTTACTTATCTTATCTCCTTGGCATAGTGTGTTTATGTACGGTTGTGGAATGTATATATGCCTATTATCATAGTTTCTTACGGTAAATGACTGGTTACATTACCTGAATTTTACATTACACGTCACTTTTGAGAACCTATCCCCGCGTTGTTCCAAGAGCTGAGTGTATATATACTGTATATATATAGTGGTAACCCCAACCCACGAATTTAATCCGTTCCCAAAACCTGTTCTTGAGTTGGACATCAATCCTCTCTGAACAAGGTGGGCCCGAACTAGGGTACTAGACGTCTGAGTTTGAAGCTCTCTAAGAAAACTCCTTTACAGTTTGTCTGGAAGTACTTTTTCAGAGTAAGAATGGTTGATAATTGGAATTTGCTAAGCGTAGAAATGATAAATGCTAAAAGCAGTCTTGGTGTTAAAAAGAAAAGTATGTTGTGTTAATGAGTGAATAAAAATAAAAAGCTAAACTCTTCACTTTAGAATATATATATCTTATGTAGAATAATATTTGTCATTCACATTTTCCCCGTGATTGTTCTACTTAATGAATCCATCTCTCATACATACAATGATAAATGCGATAGATGATAATAACTATCATGTGCTTATCCGTAT
The DNA here is from genome assembly GCA_037179515.1 of Halocaridina rubra. Classification (NCBI taxonomy): domain Eukaryota; kingdom Metazoa; phylum Arthropoda; class Malacostraca; order Decapoda; family Atyidae; genus Halocaridina; species Halocaridina rubra. The sequence goes on from JAXCGZ010021534.1 coordinate 23,326, forward strand.
TCTAAATGCGGTGATGTTTGTAATAAGACCGCCATGGCTACATTACTTGTATTACCATTAGGTAATTTCATGTACAGGGTATCACTGCAACATTCTTTTGCTCACACCTTCCATTTTGATCAGTGTGATGCTAGAAATATCTTGTAAAAAGTTCTGAATGTGTGGGTTTAGTTCTGAACTTAGAGGTCAAGACACACTTGGAACAGAGGTTGTATTGTGTATATGGGCAAAATAAAAACCATGTCATGAAGTGGTAAAAGGTTCATTGACATATTTTAGCATAGAAGATTCTACTTTTTGTCGCACATATTAAAACTAACAATAGATGTGCTAATGTATGAATAATCATTCATACAACCTGAAATTGACAAGCATAATTGCCAAGTAGAGATGCATAAAAGCGAATTAACCACTAAAAGAATCATCCTGACCTTAGGTACATGCACATACATAATGAAAATAAAAGCTTAAACCTACTTATTAACACCTGTCTTGAAATAGTTCAATCCTGAGAAAGATTTCTAATTAACATTACAATTGGTCATCAAAGACTAAGCATGGCTGTAGTTCCTCAGCTCCTTTTGGGGAGGTTAATATTGGAGCCTCTCATAATCTGATGGTTCCTCAGAAATTATATTAGAGTATTCATCAAGTATTCTTCTCTCTCTCTCTTTTTTTTTTTTTTCTACCAGCACCACACAGAATGAGTAGTGGCCACTGTGGCAGAGCAGTACCACTCATGACTTTGCTTCGTCAGGCAATGGGTTTGCAGCCCGCAACAGCCTGTGGTTAAAAAAGGCATTCACTTAGGGTAACAGTCACACTTGCTATAACCAAAGTCCTTAGCAATCACCCACTCACCCACACCCAATCAGAATAATTTGCTTCCAATGGAACAAATTTTTCAATGGTTTTTGAATAGAATTAACCCTTTACAAATCCTTATCTGATCTCTTGACTGCCATTACCAAGTAACGCATTAATAAGCCTTCCCAATGGCCAATTGTCTTTGAAACTATAAGAATCTAACATAATAATGTCACCTACATTTAACTTCTGCATACTTACAAAATCTATAGTCCAAAAATTGAAGTGCAGGAACATAGTAATAAAATATTAAACTTTATATGTGATTCATATAATGCTATGGTTTACATAGCTCTCACATAGATATATTCACTGGATTAGAATCTAATAGAAATAGTAATTTTCAAAGAAATAAAACCTCGTGAAACACACACTTTGCCATTCCAAACAGTCATGCATTTGCTGGGGTGCTATAGGAAAGATGAATCTCCATACATGCGTTGATATGCATGAAATCTTGAATTAGTGGGTTTTACTACATCAAAAAACCTTGAGTATTATCAGATGCAAACATTTATGCAAATGAATGTCTTGATATGAACTTCCTGAATGTCAACAGGAAAGTCACAGTAGGTTAATTGTTGGTTTACTTCAAGGCAAATATATCTTATAGTCAATTATGTAATCTATACCAAAAGTTTGTAAGAGCTCAATTAGGACTAACCTTTCTTAAGGGAGGGTTGTAGGGACTGGATAGTTACATGATTTCCTACAGACTTTCTTGCAATGCAAACATCCTTTCAAGAAAGTGTTCACTCACTGTCTTCATTTGGGAATTCAGAGCTTTTGTCTCATTGCTCTTTCACCTTTGTTAATAATACCATGGACAACATTCTAAAAGTATTTTGAAAACAATTAGTTATATAAAGTACACTCTTGGTGTTATTAAGGCTGTACGAGACACAGACTTTTCAAAAATTAAAGTTTCCCAGGCAAACTCAACAGCAGCGTAGTCCTTCAGATATGTAGTAATAGTTGACCAATCATGCGTCATTGTATTATCAAATCATGAGTTTGAGACTGAACCGCTCTCGTTAGGTCCGTTAGGTTAGGTTACCAACACATGCACACCATAAGAAGCTGGCCCAGATGACATAAGAGATGGTAAAGAGTTGCCTCACACACTACTCAAGGGATCCAGGACACACTTTTAGCTACCTTCATTATCTGATAAATTTTCTCTCTTTACATGAAGAAAAATCTAAATTCAGTGGCTCAGAGACATGTTTTTTAATGCTGCTCCCTCTGATGTCATCGACATCTTCCAAAATATTATCTTTTCATTTCATTCATCATGCTCATCTTCAGGTAAAATGATTTCCTCTTTAATGTGAATGAACTCTCCTATGACATCTGTCTTTTGTAAACAAACTGCCACATCCTCTTTCTTGACAGCACTACTAGAGAGATCTGAAGAAATTTCAGGGTCATGTTTAAGAGCTTGGACAACTGTTTTTTGTAAAGAAACAGGCACATCCTCTCTCTTGAAAATACTACTAAAGAGATCTGAAGATTTTTCAGGGTCATGCTTAAGAGCTTGAACAGCTGTCTTTTGTAAACAAACAGCCACATCCTCATTCTTGAGAGCACTACTAAAGAGATCTGAAGAAATATTAGGTTCTTGCTTAAGAGCCTGGACACAGGATGAGCTCCTTTTATCATTTTCTACCAATTTCAAAGCACCTAAAGATTGACCATCATGGACTGCACTCATAACAGGAGGTTCATCACTTCTTGAAGATGTAAATGTAAGCGTATCCAAATCCTTTTGAGAACTTCTGCTTTCGGTATGTATTTCTATGTGACTATTCTGGTTGGGGAGCAGTTGGAGTTCAGTCCCATGTTCAGTAGAAGTATATGGTTTTACAAGCAAGTGTGTTTTCGAATGCTTGCGAAGAGTAGATTTCCTGGCAAATCCTTGACCACACTGCATGCATATGAAGGGCTTTTCTTTTGTATGTGTTCTCATGTGACTGGTGACATCGCTTGACTGCATAAAGCCTCTGTTACATAATGGACAATAATAAGGTTTCTCTTGAGTATGTGACCTCATGTGGACAGTTAGAGCGCCTTTCATACGAAAACTCTTCCCACATTCAGCACAAGCGTATGGTTTTTCAACTGTGTGTATTTTCAAATGATTGTGAAGAGTAGAATTCTGGGTAAATCTTTGACCACATTCTCTGCATTCAAAGGGTCTTTCTCTCGTATGTATCCTCATGTGTTTGGTGACACTGCTGGACTGGGTAAAGCCTCTGTCACACAAATGACAAAAATAAGGCTTAACATCAAGATGGGTTGCTAGGTGATCGCGAAGACTGGAGCCGTGTTTAAAACTTTTGTTACACACCTTACACAAGAAGGGCTTTTCGTCTGTATGGATTCTCACATGAGCCTGCAGATGGTATTTTTCACTAAATCCCTTCCCACAGTCGGGACATAAAAATGGTTTCTCTTTGGTATGAGCCCTCATGTGTCGCATAAGATGGCTTTTTTGCTTAAAACTCTTTTCGCATATGCTGCAAGGGAACGGCTTCTCTTGGGTGTGCACTCTCAAGTGTCGGTTTAGAGTGCCCTTGTGAGGAAAGGACTTTCCACATTCTGTACAGGGGAAAGATTTTTCTTTAAGTTCCACACAGACAAGCGAAGCTGGAGTATTCTCTACACTACTACTCTCACTTAAGTCCTCCATATTCATGTAAATGTTGACTTATAGTCACAAGGGATATTAGAGATTTCCTTTTTTATAAAGACAGTTTTATAAAATAAGTGACACTATTTTGTATGAGATATTCAGTCTCGTATATCATATGCTATGTTCTTCACACTACAGCTTTCTCACTGTTCAATATAAATTTGAGATTTCACATTTGGATGAATCTAAAGCCATTTTCTATAATAGATTAGTATAAGCTCATATATAATTTGTGAAGATCACAATAACTCAGTTTTTGTTTAACTAGAAGAATATGGTTTGATATATGTTACATATGTCTTTTTACCTTCTGTAGAACTCGCTGGAGGTTATATGTAACTACACTATGGCAAGGTATACCTTCATATGCATGTATGGTAAAAACTTTCCATGTCAATACATTCTCATTCTAGACATGATGTTCTAGAATATATTACTCGATGTAATGATATGATGGTTTCTTTTCTGACTCATAAATCTTCTTCAGTTCTGAAAAAAAAAAATTTATTTCAGTGGCAATAAAATCTGATTACAACACTTCCCAATCACAAAACCTCTGATTATAACACTTCTCAATCACAATTTATAATTTTAACAAGTGCACCAGCTAGATCAGTGAGGTTAAGCCATGGGTCTGGTCAGTAGTTGAATGAGTGTCCACAGGAGAATGTTCGATGCTATTCATATATAAGGGATCTGCTGCATTGGTAGAGTGCTCGATTTCGAGAGATGATAGACTTGTGTACGATCCCATGGTTGGGCGTCAGGAAGGGCATCCAGCCTAAACTCCCCAGCCTCAATCCGTCAATGTCCACCTCCACCTGAAGCTCAAATACATACCATGGAAACTGTAAATCTGCATCGAATCATCAATATTTCTCAAGATAAATGAAAAGCCCCAATAGGTATAAAAGCTAAAATTATTTTTAATAAAAAAGTTATAATTTTCTACCGTGCTTCAGGTATGCATCGTAATAGGGCGACAGTGTACCTAGCTGTACACAATAGATTAATTCACTGAAAAAAAAATCATTTGCAAAAATACAAAAAATATTTTCTCAGACAATTATTCATAGTTACTGTATATCTAAACTGCTAATAAATGCAAGTCTTCAAGTAAATGTAGCCAAGACTAATACAGAAGTCTATCTGGCATGTTCTGAATTGTTATTATACTTGTAGAATAACTGGGTTGAGAGAAGAACACGTAAAATATGAGTTCTGTAAACTGAGAAAAAACTCTTTACAACAAACGACAGCTGAAAGATTGGAGTTTCTGCCTTAATTGAAGTCTAGGCTCATAAACTAATACTAGTATTACATCTAAGAGTGTACAAATGAAGTAATTCATTGACAGCAAACAAAACATGGAACTGTTTTTGTTAATGTAAATAAAAAAGCAATGGAAATATATATTGAATTTATGTAAAGTACTGACTCTAAGGAATATATCTTATTTCTTTCTGTAAGTCAGATATAATGCTAAATATTAGATATATAAAACCAATTCATATTGTATTGATGTATATTCATACAACAGCATTCTTCGTTACTGTCTACGTAATAATTCATGCTCTAAAAAATAACATTCCCTTAAGTACAGACACTCCCCTACATACAAACAAGTTAGGTTCCAGAAGTCCATTCATAAGTGGTATTGTTTGTAAGTAGTGTTTAGGTAAAAAAAAAAGATACTGGACAGTCTTTAGGTCAAAGACACTTAACTACTACGTAGAACATAAAGTATACATTATTTATGAATTTTAACAAGTAATAATAATAACACAGTACAGTGCATTAATACACGGGTAGATAATGGGTAGGTTTTTGTTCGTGTCTACAAATGTTCGGAAGTAGGGGAGAGTCTGTATTATTATGCTGAAAGGTATAGTACCTTAAAGTACTATAATCCAGTTTAGTGAAGGAAATCTTCATGAAATAAATACAGGTGCTCTGAATTTAAAGCTAATTTTATATTGCTGACTGATGTCAGTACTTGACTATGAAAATAGATATTCTGGTCTTTAGATGATGGAAGAGTTAGAGCAGTTCGGGTAAAGAGCAAAGGATGAGATAGCTATGATCTGCCATTATTACACGTAACATGTCTCTTTACACTAAGGTGAGCACTCTGTAGTGTTCCTATGGTCTCAGAGTAACAAGCAGTGGTCTGCTATCTGCATATATTTGTAAATTCTTATTTCTATTATCCTTCTAGCTGGATGGCTCAATGCCTATTCTTTGTATGCTTTGGTTTTCAAATAAGCCTCAGCTTTTGTTGCGATAATAAGCTAGAGTCATAATGATGGGCTTTTGGGTTGGAACAAATGCTGCTCAAAGCAGTTTTGGTTCTCTCTATATTGTACTCTGGGAATGCCTTGCTTTCTGATACTACAGCTGAAGGTTATTTGACATGAATAGGACTGTCTAGGACAGCTCGATGTTAAGTTTTCCTTCTATTACGCTTCTTTTCCTATGCCTACATCAAAACCTAATAAGCTTTGATTTTCGTTAAACATCTCTTATTATTACTTTGCATCTGACAAGTCACAACACTCCCCATCTCTGTTTCTCTTGCTTTATGATTTCTTCGTGCCCAGGCCCGATGAGGGCAATTTTCATTGCCCGTTCTGGTGTCACTCATAAACAAAAATTTATCACTAAAGAAGTGAATGTTTACATGGTGGTAGACACTTGTATAAGCAATCGTTTTTCTTTGGCCCCATAGTCAATTAAAACAGTATAGGATAGTCAAGGCCACATGAAAAACACTCTCCTGCACATCACAATTAGAATTAAGTTATAATTACATTACTGCATTTCAAGGAAATAAAGAAAAGACATAATGGAAATCAATATAAGTCCAATCAGAACAAACTCTCACTAGAAATTAACATAAGTCCAATCAGAACAAACTCTCACTAGAAATCAATATAAGTCCAATCAGAACAAACTGCCCCTAGAAAAATCATTATCAGCAAATAATGAAAAAAAGACACTCACCATGTTTTTCTTTTTTATCCATTTAGAATCCTCAAGATAAGAGACATTGCATTCTTGCTAACTTGTCTTAAAGCATTAATTGATGAGTGCCACTCCTGTTATTCATCATGCAGAAATTTATCTACTACCATCAACTGCAACGAAACTTACAATATAATTCAAAGTTATTAAATAAATCAGGATTAATGCAGAAATCAACACCTTAAACCATACTTCCTTGTATATAAGTATGAGGGTAATTTGCTAGAGATACATTAAACAATAATAGCAGGTTTCAGCATATCATAAAAATTATTGATTACAATATGTCAAGAAGAGAAATACTGCTGCTATACATATATATGTGAAATTATCACAAATCTTGTGATAGGTATATTTCATATAGCTAATTTATTTCTTGGCCTTAAGAGATAAGGGAATATGGCTTTGTCACTATGTGATATCTAAAACCTAGCCAAAGAAGTCAAAGTTTCAAAGAAAAAACAAAAAACTCTTGTTCCCTCTTTAAGTTATTCTATAACAAACAAGAGTATACTGTACAGTGCTTTGAAATTCTTTACCACAAGAAGTTCTATGACTAAGTCCTAAATTTTGCAGATGATTTTAGAAACTGAACAAGAGATAATCATACAAAATACTCACACAGTGTTTAACACTTTAAATCTAGGAATCACAAATATCTCATTACATTTAACTTCTGTATCAAGAAGAACCTGAAGTGACGGCTAATTGAAAACTTTCACCTGTGGTTGGATCCTGCAAATGAGAAAAAAGTTTTAGTTCTGAGCATAAAAGAAAGGGATTCTGTTCTATATCCTGGTTCATATGTCAATGGCAATACTGTATGTGTTACTGTCCATCATCCATACACCTTTAACAAGTCTACTTCCATTATGCAAACCCTGAAAGTATTAGATGGTTTAATATTTTTTCTTCACATTTTTCAGGACCTGTCGTTGTTGTTGACTTTCCCTAAGCTGCCTTGCTGAACAGCCCAGAGTCCCTAAGGACGATTACAACCAATCCAGGGCTTTCCCACAGAGCTTTTAGGGTCTGAATGTTGTGGTGTTGTCGTATGTGGTTGTGTGAGTTGCAGTCTTCCACAAAGCGTTTGATTGTATGAGGTGATGTCTTACATTCTGTCTAGGTATCATTGGTGGGGTTATCATGTCACTTCTGAGTGGCCAGAAGGTTTGGGTGGTGACCACATCTCAGACTGGCCATGCAGACTTCGTCTTCACGAGAAAGAGAGGATTCAGCAGGATATATGTCATGAGGTTGTGCACGTAGCTGTAGCTATATTGTAACTGACTGACTGCATGAAGCAGTGAGTTAACTGCGTATGTATATGACTGCAGAGGCTGGCTTAGGGTGGATGAGAAGGAAAAGGTGACAGTCTTTGTGCATAATATAGGTGATGTTTCCATGTTCCTTGATGTGCGTGGAAGTTCTGCCGTGTAGTTAGTTTGTGGCGACTGTCGCCAATATTTGTGTGCCTTTTATATTAAAAGAGTCTTTGATTTTAAGGGCTTTGTTTTCCATAGTCTGTAGAGTGTTGTGGTACGTTTTAGTGAGGTCAGAAGTTGAAGCAAGGCTTGCATATTCCAACAATGAGTGTACATATTGTTTGTATACTGTTTTATAGTGGTTTCTTTGTTGTTTCTGAATATTGTATGCGCAAGAGACTTGAAGCCATTGAGTCTAAGAGTCTGTTTATTTTGGATGTTTATGACATGTTTAAATGACAATATCTATGTTATACCATAGATTATAGGTGTGTAATTACCTAATTGTGATTATGGGAAAAAGCCCAAAGCTCATAACTTCCCGTCTCCTGATCAGTTCCATTTTGTACTCAGTGATACTTATCATACTTGTCCTTAAAACTACGGATTGAGTTAGCATTACTACCTCCTCGGTTTGCATATTCCAATTATCAACTACTTTTACACTAAAAAAAGTACTTCCTTAAATCCTGCAAAGAAGTTTTCTTACGAAGCTTCAAACTATGACCTCTAATTCTAGTGCTAGCCATATCAAAACATCGATCCCTATCCACTCTATTATAAGCATGAAGGAATTTAAAGACCGTCACCATATCCCCCCTCAATCTTCAAGTTTCGAGTTGCGGATTCCAATAGAGGGCTGCATATTCAAGTTTTGGCCTCACATATTTCTGAACATTTCCTTGTCCATGTGCCTGAAGGCTACCCTTACATTTTCTAAGAAACCATATGCTGCCCTTACTATGTCATTTATATGCATTTCTGGAGACAAATCGGCCAGTATGTTTACTCCTAGATCTCTCTCAATATCTGTCTCTTGAATTTATACTCCTGCCATTGAGTAGTCAAGCTTGGGCCTTCTTGCACTTGTACCCATTCTTATTACCTTACATTTTGAAGCATTGAATTTCATTAGCCACTTTTCTGACCACTCATGCAGACTATTTAGATCTTTCTGAAATTCTCTACCATTGTTCTCGTTTCTTACTTTCTTCACAATCTCTGCATCATCTGCAAACATATTCATAAAGGACTACAGTATACAGACTCTGGTAGGTCATTTACATATATAAGGAACAAAAGTGGCCCTAAAACTGAACCCAGTGGAACTCCACTACTAACTCTTCTCCATTCAGACAATGAGTGTCTTACTCTAACCCTCTGTTCCTTTCCTTCTAAGTATGTTTTTATCCATTTCAATACATTTCCACCTATTCTAGCCATGCTTGCAGCTTCTTAATAAGTCTCCTGTGTGGGACAGTGTCAAATACTTTCTGGAAGTCTAGTAATATGCAATCTGCCCAGCCCTCTCTTTCTTGTAAGACTTGGCTTACCTCATCATAAAATTCTAATAAGTTTGTTACTGCTGATCTACCTTCTCTGAAGCCATGTTGTCTCACTAACAAAGAGTTGAAGGATTCCCAGGGAAGAGAGATATGTTTCCTTAGTAGTTTCTCCATAACTTTGCAAACTATGCTGGTCAAGGAAACAAGTCTATAGTTTAGAGCCGTATCTCTCCTTCCCTCTTTGAAGACAGGTATCACGTTCGCTTGTATCCAGCATCTTGGAATTTCCCCTGACTCCAGTGACTTTTTAAATATGATACTTAGTGCCACTGATATTGAATTTGCACATTTCTTAAGTACATGAAGGAATATATCATCAGAACCTGTAGCTTTATAAACATCTAACTCCATCAGCACTTTGCATAACTCTGTGGGTGAAAGGATGATGTTCTCTAATACCAGCCCATGAGCTTCTACCTCTACAATCTGAGGGGGTAGGGTATTTTCTACTGTAAATACTGACTGAAACTCCTTGTTCAATTCTCTGCAGATCTCTTCATCCATCTCAGTGATACTTCCATTCGCTCTCTTAAGCTTTAAGACCTGTTCTTTATCCTTCAGTTTTCCTCTGATAAGGCTGTGGAATACCCTTGTGGCCAAAAGGATGATGTTCTCTAATACCAGCCCATGAGCTTCTATTTCTGCAATCTGAGAGGGTGGGGGTATAATCTACTGTAAATACTGATTGAAAATCCTTGTTCAATTCTCTGCTCTTATGTCAGTGATGCTTCTATCCGCTCTCTTAAGCTTTAAAACCTGTTCTTTTTACCTTCAGTTTTCCTCTGATAAAGCTGTGGAAAAGTTTGGGATTTTTTTTTTTAGCCTTCTAGGTGATGTCCCTTTCATAGTGTCTCTCTGCCTCTCTTCTTTTACTTAGGTAATCATTTCTTGCGTGCGTGTGTGTGTGTGTGTGTATGTTATGGAGTTGTAACAATAATACATTTCAAGAAAATTTTCCTAACTGAGGTTGTAAAACTAAATATAAACTCTCCCAATGGAAATAATTATTAGAAAGTTTCAAAATACAGTGAATTAGAAAAACAATAACACCATATTTTCAATCTCACAAGGATCTAATAACTGTTAATTTGGTTTTCCAGTGGTTTCTGAAGAGTTTTCACTGAACTTCTTCCAGAAATTATTAGTTTCCATGATATGTTAACTTCCCTCAACAAACAAAAATGGGTGGGAGTTAAGGAAATCGGGATTTTGGGTTGGAAAAATAGAAAAATTTGCAATTTCCGAAGAATATAAAAGGGCAAAACGTTACTATTACTGGGGGTGTGGGGGAATTCGGGGGTATGGTGTAGGTAAAGTAATAACAAAATACAAATTTATGAGGGAAATAAAAAAAATCGATAATAATTAAATTGATAAGAACACAAATACAATGTCAATTAGTAGTGAAATGACAAAAGCATATACTTGCAACAACAAAAACACTAGAAAATAAATCAATTTTCTTCCAAGACCTCCTCCAAAACTAACATAGTCAAGGTATATAGCAAATAATGAGCAAAATGAAAACAAAATTAAATCAAAGTTTTAGGTGCCACTGTTAATCTCCATATGGGGGTGGACACAGACAGTGTGACTGGGGAATTAAGGGTGGATGCTCTTCCTAGCGCCCCATGGTGGTTTCAATTGCGGGTCTGTCAACTCTGGAGTCGAGCACGATGACCACTCGGCTACCGTTGTCCCCTACCAAATGAAAACAACATATTTAAAAAGAATAAAAAAATTTAGGAAACATTCCTATCTGAATATTCCTCTTAGAAATATAGAAACCATGGCTATATCTTCTTTACTTCATATATATATATATATATAAATATATATATATATATATATATATATATATATATATATATATATATATATAATATATATATATATATATATATATATATATACACACGCAGAAAACGGAAGTTTTCCAAACCAACAAAACTTAGATTGGACACATCTCTAACTCCAAAAAGATAGCACCCAATCCATTAATATTTTTCTTATTTAACCAAATTTCCACTAATTCAAAAATTTTCTAACCTTAAATAACCTCAAAATAGAACGAAATGAAATAAATGTCACGCAACTGTTGATGTAAACAATGAGATGAGGAACCTCGAAATGCTGAATATGAGGAAAAGACAAACTCCACATCTTGAAGCAAAATTCGGGAAGGAAAATTTAAATTCATAAAAAGTTAATATAATTGAAAAGATTTAATGGAACTTTTGAAAGATTTAATAATTAAGCCATATAATCAGTGTCTTAAAGCAAGAACTAATCAAGAGAGGAAATATGAAAATTAAGAAATAACTGTCTCAGGAGTTCAGCTTTATACGTATTTCCCATCTTGAAAAATATTTTTAGTAATTTTGCACACTAGACACTTGTGTAATATGTAAACTTTCACATCGGATTTTCACAAATGAACCCTATTTTCTGTCTTCTTTGATTAGAGAGAGAGAGAGAGAGAGAGAGAGAGGAGAGAGAGAGGAGAGAGAGAGAGAGAGAGAGAGAGAGAGAGAGAGAGAGAGAGAGAGAGAGAGAGCGAGAGGTTATATATGTACACATACACCTATACTCACTTTCTCAGTCTGTATTACCTGTGCATTTATTTATCATCTTATATTCACATTTATACCTTTGAGATATTAATTGGTTCCTGTTTATTTCATGTCCAATTTATGTGTAAATATTGACACGACTGAAGCCTTGATGCATGGAAAATCAGAAGCCTTATGGCACATTCTCTCTCTCTCTCTCTCTCTCTCTCTCTCTCTCTCTCTCTCTCTCTCTCTCTCTCTCTCTCTCTCTCTCTCTCTCTCTCTCTCTCTCTCTCTCCTTGAAAAAAAAATATAACACATACTTTGCAATCTAATATGTTGAGCTGAACATAAAAAATATCATAATTATATTAATTTGCTATGGGTTTTTATACCAAAATTGAGTCTTGATAAATGTTCTAATTTGCTTTTCCAGTCTTTGCCTATTTGTATTCCAGTGGTGGAATTCTGGAATGATATTAAATCTACTCTACTTATATCTGTATTCTCAGTCGAGGCCATCTTAAAAGATTCTTTTTTTTTCTATTATTATTATTTGCTTTATTATACTTCACTTTTAGTCGAGTGGTCAGAGTGCTTGACTCGGGAGTTGGAGGGTTTGTGATTATTATTATTATTATTATTATTATTATTATTATTATTATTATTATTATTATTATTATTATTATTATTATTATTATTATTATTATTATTATTATTATTATTATTATTATTATTATTATTATTATTATTATTACTTGCCTTAATATACTCCACTTGGTCGAGTGGTCAGAGTACTCGACTCGGGAGTTGGAGGGTTTGTAATCGATCCCACCATGAGGCGTTGGGAAGGGCACTCAGCCTTAATTCTCCATTCACAACTAGTCTGTGTCCAGCTTCATAAATAAATGTTTCTACTCCAGGCAGGCTTTTCAGCCTGTCATTGGGATCAATCCGACAACTGATCCTTGAGAAAGTGTGCTTTGTCCATCTCCAAATTGAGGACTAAGGCTACGTTTCCACTAGCTGCAAAACGCTGCTTCTGTTTTTCGCAGCCTCTGCCTGAGTTTAGGTGATACATGTAATCCTATGGAGCTGTTTCCACTAGAGGCTGCGTTTCGCAGCTGCGAAACGCAGCCTCTAGTGGAAACAGCTCCATAGGATTACAGTATCACCTAAACTCAGGCAGAGGCTGCGAAAAACAGAAGCAGCGTTTTGCAGCCTAGTGGAACGTAGCCTTAAAGTGACACATAAACAAATATTACTCTTTGCCTTGTTATAATATTTTTTCAAGAGGGATTCTGTTATTCTTCATTTATCTCTGCCTTATTATCCACAAGATAGAGGCTTATGGAAGACTTGAATTGACCCATACTCAATAAAAATTATTACCACATTATCATAACATTATCTGTCTAATTTCCCCAATTGACTTATCTCTTTCATATGCATTTGTGGAAATATACTTGAAAAGTTTAAATTTCTTTTTTAATTATCTTTGCTGAAGTCTTATTGCACAATTTCATATTCGCTTGACTTTTTTTTAATTTATTTTTTTATTTTTTTACAATATGCTACAAATATATTCGAGAAATCCTTTTTATTTTTGCCCTTCTATGCTAAAACCAGGATAATCTTCGAGTAGTCTGTCGTTGTTTCCTGATAAATGTCCTCTTTTATAGTGAGTCAGTCCTTTTTACTCTCAAACAATGACATCCTTGTTTCAAAATGCCAATAGTATTAGGGTTGTCACACGCTTGAGCATACAAAAGGACAGAATCGCTATAAGATGGGACTTTTATGGGAAAAAAAAGACAAACCTTGCAAGTTTGTACTGGAGGTGTCCCGGTTTATTATATATACTTTGCAGTATTTCTTTCTTTCTTTCTTTGTCTTCAGTTATAAGCCACTTCTTTATGGGGTCGCTGTTTCTTACTAGCCTTCTCTACCTTTTCCTGTCTCGCGTACCCTGTTCCCTTAGTCCCACATATCATTTGCTATGTTATCTTAACATCAAACCTCCGTCCTTCCTCTTCCTCTCCTTAATCTTAAACCAGTGTCAGTTACTGTGCCAATAATTTACATTTCTAAGAAGAAGAATTTTTTTCTTAAAAGTACAGACAGTGGGAATGAATAACGTTTCCATAGCAACGGTTATTGGTGCTTTGGGTATCACGTGACCTGGTGTTTTGATCGTCTCTTGTAATCTGATCCGTTTAGGCTTTCGATTGTTACTGCCTTGTGAAGTGTAATATCCGGCGTTCTAGTGTGTGAAATGTGTATTTAAAGGTCAAAAAATAAGTTGCGAATGGATTCCAACAGGGAATTTTAGTTGCTGAATTGTGCAAGGTAGGACCGTTCATAAAACAGTTATGATTTATTGAATATTATAATCACTTAAGCTACGATTCTCTCTAGTTAGCTATGACAGAGCAAGGAATCTTTCTCAAGTGACCTTGATGTAGCAGAAAAATACCCCAGAAATCATCTGCTTAGATAATTTTTTGCCATCAAGATAACCATTTGAAGATACTATTGTTTTCGTTTCATATTAAAAATTCACGAGGTAAGTTTAACGTAGGAAATATTTTGCCCTGTTCTGAAGACTAAATCAGCCGTCCCCCTCAGCCAGTGACAGTATTCGTCTGTTTACCTATACCGACAGCTTTGTGATTTTTTTTTTTTAAATTTTTTGCACATTAAAGAAAAGTCAGTTACTTGAGATTAGAATATCTGTTCTTACGGGAGTAACATAATCATTGAAGTTGGAAAGAACTCATGTTTGCATATAATTTTATTAGATTTTATGTTCGTTATTGTTGTTGTTTTTTCTGAGAAAATGTTTATGAAGCAAAATTTGAATGGTCATATTATTGGATTTGTTATATATTTGTTTTGATGAACATACATCCCTTTATATATCTATATAGGATTCAATATTTTTTGTGTTTACGGGAAAGAGCCCAAAGCTCGTATCTTCATGTCTCCTCATCGGTTCCATTTTATACTTAGTGATACTTATCATACCTGTCCTTAAAACTATGGATTGAGATAGCATTAACTACCTCCTCGCTTAGCCAATTCCAATTATCAACTAACTCTTACAGTGAAAAAGTATTTCCTTACATCCTGCAAAGAAGTTTTCTTACGAAGCTTCAAACTATGACCTCTAGTTCTAGAGCCAGCCATATCAAAATATCGATCCCTATCCACTCTATCATAACCATGAAGGAATTTAAAGACTGTTACCAGATCCCCCTCAATCTTCTAGCTTCGAGTGATGGTAAGTCTAATACCCTCAGCCTCTCATCATAACTGAGATTGCGTATTTCTGGCACCAATTTCGTGGCATGTCTTTGAACATTTTCAAGCTTAGCTATGTGCTTTTTCAAGTGCGGATTCCAAAAGGGGGCTGCATATTCGAGTTTTGGCCTCACATAGGTTGCATAAATATTTCTGAACATTTCCTTGTCCATGTGCCTGAAGGCTACCCTTACATTTGATAAGAATGCATATGCTGCCCTTACTATGCCATTTATATGTATTTCTGGAGACAAATCTGCTAGTATGTTTACTCCTAGATCTCTCTCATTTTCTGTCTCTTGAAGTTGTACTCCAGCCACCGAGTAGTCAAGCTTGGGCCTTCTTGCACTTGTACCCATTCTCATTACCTTACATTTTGAAGTATTGAATTTCATTAGCCACTCCTCTGACCACTCATGCAGACTATTTAGATCTTCCTGAAGTTCTCTACCATTGTTCTCGTTTTTTACTTTCTTCACAATCTTTGCATCATCTGCAAACATATTCATGAATGAATTTACAGACTCTGCTAGGTCATTTACATATACAAGGAACAAAAGTGGCCCTAAAACTGAACCCTGTGGAATTCCACTACTAACTCTTCTCCATTCAGACACCGAGTGTCTCACTCTAACCCTCTGTTCCCTTCCTTCTAAGTAAGTTTTTATCCATTCCAAGACATTTCCACCTATTCTAGCCATTGATTGCAGCTTCCTAATAAGTCTCCCATGTGGAACAGTGTCAAACGCTTTCTGGAAGTCTAGGAATATGCAATCTGCCCAGCCCTCTCTTTCCTGTAAGATTCGGCTTACCTCATCATAAAATTCTAATAAGTTTGTTACTGTTGATCTACCTTCTCTGAAGCCATGTTGCCTCACTGACATAAAGTTGAAGGATTCCAAGTGAAGAGAGATATGTTTCCTTAGTAGTTTCTCCATAACTTTGCAAACTATGCTGGTTAAGGAAACTGGTCTATAGTTCAGAGCCGTATCCCTCCTTCAGCATGCGCATGTGGGTGGGTGAGTGGGCGCTGGGCAATTTTAGACCTTAGACATTCCTCCTCGGATAAATCCATCCAGGTCAGGACCATGTAATCCTTGTTAATAGAGACGCAAATGACACCGGAAATTTAGGTAAACAACATTAGGGTGGATAGATAGATTAGACAATGCCCATCCTTAAGACTACTCCCCATACTCGACGCTCCCTTGCACTACGCTTGTTTAATAACCCCAGCTAACAGTCCCCAACTTAAATCCAGATATTTTGTGGCACTTTATAGGTAAATATTAACAACCTTTCTCTAGGCCTCACGACCTTGTTACAGGGTAAATATTGGTATCAAAACCTATAAATTGGCTATTACTGCGGCTTAACTAGCAACCAAGTATCTAGTAAAAGAAAGTACTTGAGATTTGTTTTATGCACCCTTCGAATTTTTACCACCTGAAGTTAGAGTTAGGTTACGTGGCTAAGGTTAGGTTACGTTACATTATGCTAGTTACTTTACGTTACTTTGGTTATGTTAGCTAAGTTAGTTTGGTTACGTTTTGGTGAGGTTTGTTAGGTTAGGGGCATAAAATTAATCTTTACGGTTACACTCCATATTATTAATGGTTTTCATAAAGAGGGAAGAATTGCCCTAACTACTAGGTTCTATTTTATTATTTTTGTCTTTTACTTGAATTTCCACCTTGTTTTAGGTGATTTTGTTCATGATTGGGAATGCCATAGGGTAGTGGGTCTACCACTGGGATACTCTTCCAATGGTTTTTGACTTATTGGAAAACTGCCCGTGATTTTTTTTATTTCCTGTTAATGTCTTTATAGGGACATGTTTGCCAACTATCTCATTTCCTCTATTTCTATAACTGCATCTAATTTTTAGAGATACTTCGATATGCTAACGTTTACCCCGTTTTTTTGTTCTCACTTAGTCCCCATTCGAATGGGGGTGGACACATGCTGTAGCTGGGTGAATAAGGCTGGTTGCCCGTCTTAACTCCTCAATGTGGGATCGATTCCGCTTTAATTGCTCCCTTACTCGCGTTTTCTACCCGTGAGCTACAGCCTCCCCCCCCCCGGTGATTTGATATAGAGTAAATATAATTAAGAACATAAGAATAGGGGACACTGCAACATGCCTACCGGCACACACGAGGCAGCTCCATATACACATACACACACATACAACAAATCTGTACAAGAAATGTATGACATCTTTTGTGAGAAATATGGGAAGATAGTAGATTGCTGCATACCTGTCACCAAAGTAGGTGTAATTCTTGCCAGAGAGAAATGGTTCGATAATGGGTGTAAAAGAGCTAAGGAGTGGAGAGACAAATGCTGGAAAAGGTATAGGAGGAGAAAAAACATAAATGCCTGGCAAACCTACAAAAGAGCAAGAAATGACTACCTAAGTAAAAGGAGAGAGGCAGAAAGAGACTATGAGAGGGACATCACCAGGAAGGCTAAAGAAAATCCCAAGCTTTTCCACAGCTTTATCAGAGGAAAACTGAAGGTAAAAGAACAGGTTTTAAGGCTAAAGAGAGCGGATGGAAGCATCACTGAGATGGATGAAGAGATCAGCAAAGAATTGAACAAGGAGTTTCAGTCAGTATTTACAGTAGAAAATACCCCACCCCTCAGATTGCAGTGATAGAAGCTCAAGGGCCGGTATTAGAGAACATCAACCTTACAGCCACAGAGGTATGCAAAGCGCTGATGGATTTAGATGTTCATAAAGCTACAGGTCCTGATGACATATCCCCTCATGTGCTTAAAAAATGCGCAAACACAATATCAGTGGCACTAAGTATCATATTTAAGGAGTCACTGGAGTCAGGGGAGATTCCAAGATGCTGGAAACAAGCAAATGTGATACCTATCTTCAAAAAGGGAAGGAGGGATACGGCTCTGAACTATAGACCAGTTTCCTTGACCAGCATAGTTTGCAAAGTTATGGAGAAACTACTAAGGAAACATATCTCTCTTCACTTGGAATCCTTCAACTTTTTGTCAGTGAGGCAACATGGCTTCAGAGAAGGTAGATCAACAGTAACAAACTTATTAGAATTTTATGATGAGGTAAGCCAAATCTTACAGGAAAGAGAGGGCTGGGCAGA
>JAXCGZ010021535.1:0-5000 GCA_037179515.1 Halocaridina rubra
ATATATATATATATATATATATATATATATATATATATATATATATATATATATATATATATATATATATATATATATATATATATATATATATATATATATATATATATATATATATATATATATATATATATATATATATATATATATATATATATATATATATATATATATATATATATATATATATATATATATATATATATATATATATATATATATATATATATATATATATATATATATATATATATATATATATATATATATATATATATATATATATATATATATATATATATATATATATATATATATATATATATATATATATATATATATATATATATATATATATATATATATATATATATATATATATATATATATATATATATATATATATATATATATATATATATATATATATATATATATATATATATATATATATATATATATATATATATATATATATATATATATATATATATATATATATATATATATATATATATATATATATATATATATATATATATATATATATATATATATATATATATATATATATATATATATATATATATATATATATATATATATATATATATATATATATATATATATATATATATATATATATATATATATATATATATATATATATATATATATATATATATATATATATATATATATATATATATATATATATATATATATATATATATATATATATATATATATATATATATATATATATATATATATATATATATATATATATATATATATATATATATATATATATATATATATATATATATATATATATATATATATATATATATATATATATATATATATATATATATATATATATATATATATATATATATATATATATATATATATATATATATATATATATATATATATATATATATATATATATATATATATATATATATATATATATATATATATATATATATATATATATATATATATATATATATATATATATATATATATATATATATATATATATATATATATATATATATATATATATATATATATATATATATATATATATATATATATATATATATATATATATATATATATTTTTTTTTTTTTTTTTTTTTTTTTTTTTTTTTTTTAAGAGTGTGACACCGGGACAGGCAGAAACTGCCCTCATCAACAAAGGCCCGGGCACGAGAAAATACCAAGACGAAGGAAAAGAAAAAGTTAAGGGCAAGGCAGAGATGAGGTAATGTCACACAAAGGAAAACGACAGACAGAAAAAACAGTCAAAGTAAAGAGGACCCAGAGATATGGAGGACTAGGCTCTGAGATGACGATAGATCTGCTTTTTGAAGGATGAAAGGTCATAAGAACTAGGAAAGACAGAAGGAGGAAGAGAGTTCCAGAGTCTGGAGGTAGATGGGAAGAAGCAGTCGCTGCACCGACCAATCCGCGAGCTACAAATCTCGACACAGTACCTGTGAGATGAGGCCGCTTGGCGAGTGTTACGCGGCCTCGGCAGTGGAGGAGGGATGCAACTCACCAACTCATCAGAGCAGCGATGGAAGTAGTAGCGATAGAAAAGCGAAAGGGAAGATACCTTACGGCGAAGAGAGAGAGAATCCAAGTTAGAAGTAAGAGAAGGATCATTAATAAGTCTGACTGCCTTAGATTGAACCCTATCAAGAAGATAAGTAAAGGAAGAAGCACCCCAGATGTGTGAGCAGTATTCTAAGCAGGGGCGGATAAGACCTTTGTAAATTTTAAGTAACTGCAATGAGGAAAAGTAATAACGAAAACGAAACAAAACCCCCAATTTTTTGGATGAAGATTTAGAAATTTGGATTATGTGATTCCTCCAAGACAAGTTAGAGGCTATGTGGATTCCTAATATATTGATAGAGTTAAGAGGGTAAATTTCATTAGTTTCGAAGACAATAGGGTTATCTGGAGGAGAAGAAGATAAAGAGATAGCCAGAAACTGTGTCTTGGAGGCATTGAATTTAACTAAATTTTGAGTGCCCCATTCAGATACTCTCTGCAAATCGGAGTTAAGAGTAGAAGAAAGAGTGATACGAGATTGATTACGAGTAACAGATGAAGGTTGTGAAGAAAAGGCAGAGGAAAAGTGAAGGGTAGAGTCATCGGCAAAGGCGTGAAGAAGAGAGGAAGATGGGGACTGTAGAAGATCATTGATGAAGAGAAGGAAGAGAGTAGGTGAAAGAACAGAGCCCTGTGGAACACCACTGGACACAGAGAAAGGGCTAGATGTCGCGCCATCAACAACTACAGATATAGAACGGTCAGTAAGAAAACTGGAAATCAGAGAACAGAAAGAAGGGGTAAAGCCGTAGGCAGGGAGTTTGGCCAACAGAGCCTTGTGCCAGACTCTGTCAAAAGCCTTAGAGATATCAAGGGCGACGGCAAAGGATTCCCCATAGTTCCTCAGAGAAGATGACCATACATGAGTAAGATAGGACAGGAGATCACCAGTGGATCTTGCCTTGCGGAAGCCGTACTGGTTATCGGAGATAAGTGAGTTAGATTCAAGGCGTTTCAAGAAGTGAGCATTGAGCAAAGTTTCGAAAACTTTAGCAATAGAGGAGGTTAGAGCAATAGGTCCGTAGTTGGAAGGAATAGAGCGGTCACCTTTCTTAGGAACAGGTTGAACTAGAGCATGCTTCCAAGATGAAGGATAGATACTGGTTGACAGAATGAGGCGAAAAAGACGGCAAAGCACGGGAGCCAGTTCATCTGCAAATTCCTTAAGGAACCTTGCAGGGATACCATCGGGACCAGATGCCTTGTTTGTCTTTAGAGAGCGAAGAACCTTATGAACTTTGCGTGAAGAAAGGATAAGGGAGGGCATAGGGTTAGAGAGGGGAAAAGACTGAGGAACAGGTGTGCTGGATTCGTTGATAGAAGAGTTGGCAGAAAAATGAGAGCCAAATATATATATATATATATATATATATATATATATATATATATATATATATATATATATATATATATATATATATATATATATATATATATATATATATATATATATATATATATATATATATATATATTATATATATATATATATATATATATATATATATATATATATATATATATATATATATATATATATATATATATATATATATATATATATATATATATATATATATATATATATATATATATATATATATATATATATATATATATAAATATATATATATATATATATATATATATATATATATATATATATATATATATATATATATATATATATATATATATATATATATATATATATATATATATATATATACATATATATATATATATATATATATATATATATATATATATATATATATATATATATATATATATATATATATATATATATATATATATATATATATATATATATATATATATATATATATATATATATATATATATATATATATATATATATATATATATATATATATATATATATATATATATATATATATATATATATATATATATATATATATATATATATATATATATATATATATATATATATATATATATATATATATATATATATATATATATATATATATACTGTATACACATATATATATATATATATATATATATATATATATATATATATATATATATATATATATATATATATATATATATATATATATTTAGACACAGTATATATATGTAATCATAGAAACGCATTGCCATATGCGAAAACATGATGCATGTTTTACCCTTTTGACCGAGACTACAACCTAACACATATAGTTACTGTGCCAAGGCGTTACCAACTACGCTACCGAAGGTCTATGAAATGAAACCATTCTCAAATCTCAATTGCTTTACTAGGAATGAAGGCACTCTCTCTGAAAGCCTTTTTGTTCACATTACAGCCTCTCTTAACCTCACTCGTGGAAACGTTTTCGTATTTAGTTTAGATGTCAGTCTAAATAAGCATCAATAATAATAAAGTAAAATCATTAATGTGTGTTATAACATGAATCATATTTTACCCCCTGACCGAGATTCGAATCTAAGACATAAAAAAGTGCCATGGCGCTACCAACTACAACACTGAATGTCTATGAGAGAGGTCAACTTCAAATCTTATCTGCTTTGCTAGGTATGAAAGTATTATTTATGAAAACCTTTTTGTTCATATCACCGCTTCTCCCAACCTCCCTTGTGGATTCGTTTTAGCATTTGTTTCAAATCTCAATCCATATAGGCAAAAATAATAATAAAATAAACACATTATAAAATGGTAAATCATAATCATATTTAGCCTCTTAACCGTCACTTAAACCTATAACACATAATTACTGAGCTATGACACTATCAACCACACCATTGAAGATCTAAGAAATAAACCAACCTCTAATCTTAACTGCTTTTCTAGGATTGAACGCTGTGATATGAACAAAAAGGCATTAAGAAAGAATGCAGTCATTCCTAGCAAAGCAGGTAAGCTTTGAGGTTGGCTTCTTTCAGAAACCTTCGGCCATGTAGTTGGTGGCGCCTTGGCACAGTAATTATGTGTCTTAGGTGTGAAAATTGTTCAAGGGGTAAATTATGATTCACGTTTTCACATATGTTTTATGTGTTTATTTGGATATATATATATATATATATATATATATATATATATATATATATATATATATATATATATATATATATATATATATATATATATATATATATATATATATATATAAATATATATATATATATGTATATATATATATATATATATATATATATATATATATATATATATATATATATATATATATATATATATATATATATATATATATATATATATATATATATATATATATATATAAATATATATATATATATATATATATATATATATATATATATATATATATATATATATATATATATATATA
>JAXCGZ010021535.1:7500-30000 GCA_037179515.1 Halocaridina rubra
CTAAAGAAGTCACTGTATAAGGGTTAATAGTCTTTGAAGACAAGTTGATGATCCAATCCTTGTTAGATTTTGTGGTCCCAAAACTATCTTTAATTGCATTTTCCAATTTTTCATCTAGTTTGTGTTTTAATTTACATATATGTTTTCGTAGATAATGATAAATTTCAAAGAAGAGCAAACTTTTCCAGAAGTTAGGTACACATTATGCAAAGTTGAATTTGGTAAAATGTAACTTCATGAATGCAGTCTCTCCTCACTCGCAGTTTCCTGAAAATGCTTTTGGAGTATCATGGGGCTGAATTCACTGAAAGGATGATCATTTAAATGGCAAAGTCAAAATGGGAGCAGGGACTTTGGTAATACATGCTCCCCATAACACTGCTTCAAAAACTTGAGGTGTAGTCTTGTAGAATGGGCCTTAATGAGGTGCTTGGAGATATTGTAGACAATAGAAGCAAGAAAAAGGAAGATCAGAACAAAAGAACGCGTAGCTTTCATAATGAAGGCTACGCATTCGAAGTGTCCTAAGACCTCGAAGCGAGAAGCATAGAGACATGTATTATTTTCAGTCTTTCTTTGATAGTTTTTAACACAATATTTAATTTTTATTATTTTTTTTTCTCTCATCTTCACATATTTTTAAATGAGATATCTTTTAGAGGAATGTTCTAAGTCTCATGGGCAAATATCCTTCAGATAAGTAAACTCGAGAGAGAATAAAATCCATTAAAGAGAATAAGATACCACTGTATCTCTAGCTAGCAGAAGATATATATATATATATATATATATATATATATATATATATATATATATATATATATATATATATATATATATATATATATATATATATATATATATATATATATATATATATATATATATATATATATATATATATATATATATATATATATATATATATATATATATATATATATATATATATATATATATATATATATATATATATATATATATATATATATATATATATATATATATATATATATATATATATATATATATATATATATATATATACATATATATATATATACATACATACTATATATATATACATACATATATATATATATACATACATACATATATATATATATATATATATATATATATATATATATATATATATATATATATATATATATATATATATATATATATATATATATATATATATATATATATATATATATATATATATATATATATATATATATATATATATATATATATATACATATATATATACATATATATATACATATATATATATATATATATATATATATATATATATATATATATATATATATATATATATATATATATATATATATATATATATATATATATATATATATATATATATATATATATATATATATATATATATATATATATATATATATATATATATATATATATATATATATATATATATATATATATATATATATATATAAGAAGAAGCCTTCTTCTTCTCAACGCTCCAGAATAAAGGTCTTCTTATTCCGAGGGGCATAAAGGATATTACCTTTTGGAATCTGCTAATGATTTCAGATACTCATAGTATGCGTAACTAGATTGTTTATGAGTTATTTTTTTTTGTATATCAATTTGCAGCTATTATTACTGAATGCCAAAAACTTTGTTCACAGTCTAGCTTCCCCTAATAGTAGTTACAGTACCGCAAACAATTTAGTGCTCTCAAAAGAAAGATTCTCATCAGACCTTATGAATATTTTCTTTTAATCCTCAAAAAGATGTGAAAATCTCTATATTCATAACTTCTCTAAGGATCTTCTTAGCTTATCAGTCTATTTCTCCTTTATATTTCCTACAGTCTTTATTTTTTTTCCTTGCATTATTCCATTCATTATTGTTCCACTTCTTATTTATCATTTGTAAAGTTTTTTTTTTTATTGGATTTAGTACAAGAACCTGCATTTCTTAGTTAGAACCATCATAAATGCGATATGCATCCCAGAACAGAATATCTATCCAACACTTTCTTGAATACATGTTTTATGAGATTAGAATGATTTATTTTATATAATTATCTTTGAAGGCTTTACCTTTCTCTCGTTCATCTTAATCAAACTTAAGCAATATAATTCATGTACATAGAATATTCTTACATGAATGGTTTTTAAAATCTTATTTTTTGCACTCATTATAAATTGGGGGCTAATATTTATTGATTTAGAAAATTCTTGTATAAAAGGAGTACTTTTCTTTCAAGTTTTCATAAGCACTGAGTAACAGCATTAGCTCGGTCCAGTTCACCACTATGGAAGTCACCAATAATAGTAAGAAGTCTTCCATCTTATATTTAGACATTAATTTAAGAGTTTTACTAACAGCTGATATAATGCCTTTATTGATTTCATTTGACATATATATTCTGATGTCTCTCTGCTTCATGAAAGATTATAGATTTTTCTCTTTTTCTATTGCATGTAATTTTATGTATCCAATTATAGACTCTACAATTGCACTTTTGATCCAATGAATAAAAGCACTTTTACTAGCTGCCTCTTACCAGTTCCTTTCAACGCTTTCGAACTGTATGCTTCAGCTTTATTATCTCTCTCTCTCTCTCTTTTAACTTTCCTACCTGAGTAATAATATTATAAACTTACTCAATATCAACATATAATATTGAATCATCACCTTGTCATATAATGCAAAATTCATTCTTGTATTTTCAACAAGACTCCTTTAATTGTCTACCCGTTTTATGTGTATTTATATATGAATAAGTGTGTATCTATATACATATATGTATTCTTGTTTGATTTCATTGTGTAAAATACTTGATACTGATTGTTTACTGTTCACTGGCAGACTGGGTGGAAGGTACAGTAAATCAGAGTGGTACTAAATATTTCAGTTTCTGACTGTCGCAAATGGACTTTATATCATATAAATCTTTATATCCTTGAATCTTTTATAAGAAACCGAGAAATTTGCTTTATATGATAAAGACAAAGACTGACAAGCACGCACACATACTCGAATATGTACTCATGCAAGAGTATTTAAGGCAACTCATGGTTTTAGAAGGCATACTTCTACTCTTCCTGGCTTGCAATAGTAGATTTTTTTTTTATTTCAGTACAACCCCTACTGTTTTCCACATAGCTACAGTAATCATAACGAAGTGAATGTTTTGTATTCAAAAGTAATGTTGCTTTCCTTCTGATTTATTTATGTGTTATATCTAGAAATTTACTTAAGATATCCTCCCACTGGGAAAGGAAGCTGCTTCAACTCGATCCTAGCCCCAAACACCGATCAAGAGAGAGAATCGGTGTAAGGAAAGGCACAAGGCTTAAAGCCAACAGTTTCAGACCTCTCGTGAACACTGAAAAAGATGCATATTAAGAATTGTTTGGCAACATATATATTTTACTATTTTTTCTTATTAATGAATCTGCTAATCTAAAAAAGGAAAATACACGAGGAAACATAACACTGTATCCTTTTCCATAAGAAAAAAAAAATGAAGTGAAAACAAACCAACCTAAAAATTTAAAAAAAGTTCAACGAAGCCTTCAAATCCTTCCCTTCCATTGCAAACTGAATGGATCGAGTTAGAAAACTAGATTTGTTTGAATTACCCTCTGGAATTGGATATCTACAGCTGTTCTCTATGTAGAAGCGTAACCTTGCAGGCAAAAATTCCATTTCCTTTTGTTAAAAACGAAACAAATTCTATATCGCTGAAGTTCATCGAGAAATCTAAACATTTTGTGCCATAAAACCCTGCTAAGAGCATTTCATGAATCAGCCTCTCTACTTTGCCCTATAAAGGAGATCATATTTTCATTGCCTTAATTATATTATGCATGTTATTTTAGTTGCTTAACAAAAAAAAAATAAAAAAAAAAAATATATATATATATATATATATATATATATATATATATATATATATATATATATATATATATATATATATATATATATATATATATATAATATATATATATATATATATATATATATATATATATATATATATATATATATATATATATATATATATATATATGTGTGTGTGTGTGTGTGTGTGTGTGTGTGTGATTACCTAATTGTGTTTACGGGAAAGAGCCCAAAGCTCGTATCTTCCCGTCTCCTGATCGCTTCCATTTTATACTTAGTGATACTTATCATACCTGTCCTTAAAACTATGGATTGAGATAGCATTAACTACCTCCTTGCTTAGCGAATTCCAATTATCAACTACTCTTACACTGAAAAAGTATTTTCTTACATCCTGCAAAGAAGTTTTCTTACGAAGCTTCAAACTATGACCTCTAGTTTTATAGCCAGCCATATCAAAATATCGATCCCTATCCACTCTATCATAACCATGAAGGAATTTAAAAACTGTCACCATATCCCCCCCCCACTCTTCTAGCTTCGCGTGATGGTAAGTCTAATTCCCCCAACCTCTCATCATAACTGAGATTGCGTATTTCTGGCACCAGTTTCGTGGCATGTCTTTGAACTTTTTCAAGCTTAGCTATGTGCTTTTTCAAGTGCGGATTCCAGAAGGGGGCTGCATATTCGAGTTTTGGCCTCACATAGGTAACATAAATATTTCTGAACATTTCCTTGTCCATGTGCCTGAAGGCTACCCTTACATTTGATAAGAATGCATATGCTGCCCTTACTATGCCATTTATATGCATTTCTGGAGACAAATCTGCCAGTATGTTTACTCTTAGATCTCTCTCATTTTCTGTCCCTTGAAGTTGTACTCCAGCCACCGAGTAGTCAAGCTTGGGCCTTCTTGCACTTGTACCCATTCTCATTACCTTACATTTTGAAGTATTGAATTTCATTAGCCACTTTTCTGACCACTCATGCAGATTATTTAGATCTTCCTGAAGTTCTCTACCATTGTTCTCGTTTCCTACTTTCTTCACAATCTTTGCATCATCTGCAAACATATTCATGAATGAATTTACAGACTCTGGTAGGTCATTTACATATACAAGGAACAAAAGTGGCCCTAAAACTGAACCCTGTGGAACTCCACTACTAACTCTTCTCCATTCAGACACTGAGTGTCTTACTATAACCCTCTGTTCCCTTCCTTCTAAGTAAGTTTGTATCCATTCCAAAATATATCCACCTATTCTAGCCATTGATTGCAGCTTCCTAATAAGTCTCCCATGTGGAACAGTGTCAAACGCTTTCTGGAAGTCTAGGAATATGCAATCTGCCCAGCCCTCTCTTTCCTGTAAGATTTGGCTTACCTCATCATAAAATTCTAATAAGTTTGTTACTGTTGATCTACCTTCTCTGAAGCCATGTTGCCTCACTGACAAAAAGTTGAAGGATTCCAAGTGAAGAGAGATATGTTTCCTTAGTAGTTTCTCCATAACTTTGCAAACTATGCTGGTCAAGGAAACTGGTCTATAGTTCAGAGCCGTATCCCTCCTTCCCTTTTTGAAGATAGGCATCACATTTGCTTGTTTCCAGCATCTTGGAATCTCCCCTGACTCCAGTGACTTTTTGAATATGATACTTAGTGCCTCTGATATTGAGTTTGTGCATTTTTTAAGCACATGAGGGGATATGTCATCAGGACCTGCAGCTTTATGAATATCTACATCCATCAGCGCTCTGCATACCTCTGTGGCTGTAAGGTTGATGTTCTCTAATACCGGCCCTTGAGCTTCTATCACTGCAATCTGAGGGGGTGGAGTATTTTCTACTGTAAATACTGACTGAAACTCCTTGTTCAATTCTTTGCAGATCTCTTCATCCGTCTCAGTGATGCTTCCATCCGCTCTCGTTAGCCTTAAAACCTGTTCTTTTACCTTCAGTTTTCCTCTGATAAAGCTGTGGAAAAGCTTGGGATTTTCTTTAGCCTTCCTGGTGATGTCCCTCTCATAATCTCTCTCTGCCTCTCTCCTTTTACTTAGGTAGTCATTTCTTGCTCTTTTGTAGGTTTGCCAGGCATTTATGTTTTTTCTCCTCCTATACCTTTTCCCGCATTTGTCTCTCCACTCCTTAGCTCTTTTACACCCATTATCGAACCATTTCTCTCTGGCATGAATTACACCTACTTTGGTGACAGGTATGCAGCAATCTACTATCTTCCCATATTTCTCACAAGAGATGTCATACATTTCTTGTACAGATTTGTTGTAAAGTAAGGTTCTCCAGTCAAGAACTGCAAACAGCTCATTCATTTTGATGTAATCTCCTTTCGGATAGTTCCTCCTCATCTCCTCAGTGCCTCTACTCTCAGGAAGAATATCTTCAATGATATACTCCATCAACAACACACAGTGGTCACTCTTTCCAATTGGTGTGTACATACTCAATTTTTTCAATATCCAACACATTATCTGTGAATACTAGATCAAGTAGTGATGGCTCATCCCCACCCCTTGCCCTTGTTGGTTCCATTACATGTTGGTGTAGGAAATTCCCTTGTACGCAATCTAGGAATCTTGCCCCGAATGAGTCCTCACCACTGTGTGGGTCAAGATTTATCCAATCTATCTCTTTATGATTAAAGTCTCCCATAATCAAAATCCTACATTATTTTCCCGTGCCATGTTAACAACTGAGTTTATGACTTCAATAGTACCTATATAACTTTCCTCATAAACTTCAAGCCTATTTTGGTTCCTTGGTGGGTTGTATACAACAGTTATTATAATGCTCTCTGACCCAGTATTTATGCGAGCAACAAGAAATTCCTTGAACTCACTTTCTATAGCCAAGATTATTTCTTCAACTTGAATCCTTTCACTTATGAGCAGTGCTATCCCTCCACCAGTCCTCTCAGATCTTTCAACCCTTAGTATTCTAAAGCCCTTAAGAAAAACTGTGACACTGTTTATGTCCTCACTCAACTTAGTCTCTGTAATTGCTACTATATCTACCTTACTGTTGTGAATCCTATCTTTTAATTCTACTGCCTTACCAGCTAATCCATCAGCATTTGTGTATAACAATCTTAATGAGGCCCCATCCCCTGATCTTCTGTCATTATCTTCTTTATCTCCCCTTTGTCTGGAAGAACTCTGTAATGAAAATTTTTCTTCTCTTCTTCATTTCTTTCATCATTTAACCTTCTTGCCTCTTGCAACAAGTTTTTGATCTTTCCCATCTCTTCCTGTGTTCTGTATTGTCTAATGAACACTTCTTTGAATTCTTGAAGGTCTTTTAGACTTATTTTTCTCAACAATATTTCCCTACATGTTTCCCCTCTCTCAAAGGTTACTTTTGTTGGTCTCGGCTTTCCTTCCCTCGAATATTTACCTAGTTGGTGTATGTTTACAATATCCTCAGGACCACATACTACTCCAAGCTTTCTTATCAGGTCTACAACCCTAGCTTTATTTTCTTCAAGTATCCCCTGCCATGTTGGCTCCTGGGATTCGCTAATGCCTGAGATTACCACTGTCTTCTCCTTATCAAGTGCCTGTCTGATGAGTGGGTTTGCCCTTTCCATCACAACGTCTTTCATTTTTTCGATTACTGTCTCTTTATAGTCAACTGTTTGTATGTTTTCCAGTGCCACCAATTTTACAGCCTCTTTTACTGCCACATTCCCCTTTAGTGCATTAGCAAAGGAAGTTTTCATGGCATCATTTTCCATATTCAGCTCCTGGAACTCTTTTCTGAACTGTTCAATGTTTTCCTTAATTTGGACATTTCAAGCAGCAATCTCGTCTCTCTCAGTAGAGAGCAGTGAACTAACATCTAATTCCATTTGGTTGTCATTCAGCTGTTTGTTTTTATCTTCTTGTTTAGAAATTCTAGATTCTAGTTGACTCTTTTCCCCTTCCAGCTTCTTTATTCTTTTTTCTAGTTTCTATCTCTCCTGCCCTTGTGCTTTATTTGCTTCCTCCAAAGATCTTATTTGCTCTCTGAGTGTTTCATTCTCTTTTATTTCTCCATCCATACAAAACCAAAAGTCGAACCTGAAGGAAAATTCGAATTTGTGTCTGAGGAGACACCCACCTGTTTCTGCTATATATTCTTCCTAACTGATAAACTCACTTGCTAACCAAGATATGTTATCACAGGATTAGACTTTACATTTAACTCAATATATATACAAAATAAAAAAAAAATAGTAAAAGAGAAAGCTAAAAGAAAAAGCAAAAAAATGAAGAAAATAAAACAGCTGTACTACTTGGCAACTTAACTCAGTACTGTTGACAGGTGGATATCTGTTTTTTTTTATTATTCAATTATTTCGTGTATCAAACTAACTAACAAGTTAATATAAATGGGAAGGATACTGATTTTAACAATATATGGAACCACAGGATCAGGTAAACGGCTTAAGAGCTTTCCCCAGTTTACACAAAAAATTAGGTAATGTGATGTGATGGCTTCACCTCTGGCAACTCTTCTAAATTTCCGTCAAGGCAGAACTGGACAGCAGCTTCTCTCTCCCCTCACGAAAATGTTCTCAATTTTTTTCCTTTAATATTTTGGACAGTCTCGTCATACAACAAATATAAGTTTTGTACTCACAATACTCTGCAGGATTTCAGATTTATTTAAATTATGGTAAAGTTTTCCACTAAGCACTTAGTCACTCAAAAACACAAGTAAAAATTTAAGAGAAGCAGTTGCGTGGCCCACGTATGTGTGTGATTACCTAATTGTGATTACCTAATTGTGTTTACGGGAAAGAGCCCAAAGCTCGTATCTTCCCGTCTCCTGATCGGTTCCATTTTAGACTTAGTGATACTTATCATACCTGTCCTTAAAACTATGGATTGAGATAGCATTAACTACCTCCTCGCTTAGCCAATTCCAATTATCAACTACTCTTACACTGAAAAAGTATTTCCTTACATCCTGCAAAGAAGTTTTCTTACGAAGCTTCAAACTATGACCTCTAGTTCTAGAGCCAGCCATATCGAAATATCGATCCCTATCCACTCTATCATAACCATGAAGGAATTTAAAGACTGTCACCATATCCCCCCTTACTCTTCTAGCTTCGAATGATGGCAAGTCTAATTCCCTCAGAATCTCATCATAACCGAGATTGCGTATTTCTGGCACCAGTTTCGTGGCATGTCTTTGAACTTTTTCAAGATTAGCTATATGCTTTTTCAAGTGCGGATTCCAAAAGGGGGCTGCATATTCGAGTTTTGGCCTCACATAGGTTACATAAATATTTCTGAACATATCCTTGTCCATGTGCCTGAAGGGTACCCTTACATTTGATAAGAATGCATATGCTGCCCTTACTACGCCATTTATATGTATTTCTGGAGACAAATCTGCCAGTATGTTTACTCCTAGATCTCTCTCATTTTCTGTCTCTTGAAGTTGTACTCCAGCCACCGAGTAGTCAAGCTTGGGCCTTCTTGCACTTGTACCCATTCTCATTACCTTACATTTTGAGGTATTGAATTTCATTAGCCACTTTTCTGACCACTCATGCAGATTATTTAGATCCTCCTGAAGTTCTCTACCATTGTTCTCGTTTTTTACTTTCTTCACAATCTTTGCATCATCTGCAAAGATATTCATGAATGAATATACAGACTCTGGTAGGTCATTTACATATACAAGGAACAAAAGTGGCTCTAAAACTGAACCCAGTGGAACTCCACTACTAACTCTTCTCCATTCAGACACTGAGTGTCTTACTCTAACCCTCTGTTCCCTTCCTTTTAAGTAAGTTTTTATCCATTCCAAAGCATTTCCACCTATTCTAACCATTGGGTGCAGCTTCCTAATAAGTCTCCCATGTGGAACAGTGTCAAACGCTTTCTGGAAGTCTAGGAATATGCAATCTGCCCAGCCCTCTCTTTCCTGTAAGATTTGGCTTACCTCATCATAAAATTCTAATAAGTTTGTTACTGTTGATCTACCTTCTCTGAAGCCATGTTGCCTCACTGACAAAAAGTTGAAGGATTCCAAGTGAAGAGAGATATGTTTCCTTAGTAGTTTCTCCATAAGTTTGCAAACTATGCTGGTCAAGGAAACTGGTCTATAGTTCAGAGCCGTATCCCTCCTTCCCTTTTTGAAGATAGGTATCACATTTGCTTGTTTCCAGCATCTTGGAATCTCCCCCGACTCCAGTGACTCCTTAAATATGATACTTAGTGCCACTGATATTGTGTTTGCGCATTTTTTAAGCTCATGAGGGGATATGTCATCAGGACCTGTAGCTTTATGAACATCTAAATCCATCAGCGCTTTGCATACCTCTGTGGCTGTAAGGTTGATGTTCTCTAATACCGGCCCTTGAGCTTCTATCACTGCAATCTGAGGGGGTGGGGTATTTTCTACTGTAAATACTGACTGAAACTCCTTGTTCAATTCTTTGCAGATCTCTTCGTCCGTCTCAGTCATGCTTCCATCCGCTCTCTTTAGCCTTAAAACCTGTTCTTTTACCTTCAGTTTTCCTCTGATAAAGCTGTGGAAAAGCTTGGGATTTTCTTTAGCCTTCCTGGTGATGTCCCTCTCATAATCTCTCTCTGCCTCTCTCCTTTTACTTAGGTAGTCATTTCTTGCTCTTTTGTAGGTTTGCCAGGCATTTATGTTTTTTCTCCTCCTATACCTTTTCCAGCATTTGTCTCTCCACTCCTTAGCTCTTTTACACCCATTATCGAACCATTTCTCTCTGGCATGAATTACACCTACTTTGGTGTGTGTGTGTGTGTGTGGTGTGTGTGTGTGTGTGTGTGTGTGTGTGTGTGTGTGTGTGTGTGTGTGTGTGTGTGTGTGTGTGTGTGTGTGTGTGTGTGTGTGTGTGTGATTCTATTTCACGGAGAGCACGTGCATATTCTGAATAAGTAAATGGCTAAGGAAGGAACTTGATAGAAATTTTTGGATCCTTAGCTTTTTCAAGTTTATTACTAAAGTTAAGTAGTAAACTTGCAAACGTTAAAAATCCAAAAAAAATTTCAATTTCCCTCCGTAGCCATTTACACAAATACACACACACACAGACACAGACAAACACACACACACACACCACACACACACACACACACACACACACACACACACACACACACACACACACACACATTAAGTAAGAAACGAGAACAACAGTAGAGAACTTCAGGAAGATCTAAATAGTCTCCATGAGTGGTCAGAAAAGTGGCTTATGAAATTCAATACTTCAAAATGTAAGGTAATGAGAATGGGTACAAGAGCAAGAAGGCCCAAGCTTGACTACAATGTAGCAGGAGTACAACTTCAAGAGACAGAAAATGAGAGAGATCTAGGAGTAAACATACTGGCAGATTTGTGTCCAGAAATACTTATAAATGGCATAGTAAAGGCAGCATATGCCTTCTTATCAAATGTAAGGGTAGCCTTCAGGCACATGGACAAGGAAATGTTCATAAATATTTATATAACTCGTGAGGCCAAAACTTGAATATACAGCCCCCTTTTGGAATACGCACTTGAAAAAGCACGTAGCTAAGCTTGAAAAACTTCAAAGACATGCCACGAAACTGCTGCCAGAAGTACGTAATCTCAGTTATGATGACAGGCTGAGGGAATTAGACTTACCATCACTCGAAGCTAGAAGATTGAGGGGGAATGTGGTGACAGTCTTTAAATTCCTTCGTGGCTATTATAGAATGGATAGGGATCAATATTTTGATATGGCTGGCTCTAGAACTAGTGTTCATAGTTTGAAGCTTCGTAAGAAAACTTCTTTGCAGGATGAAAGGAAGTACTTTTTCAGTGTAAGAGTAGTTGATTATTGGAATTCGTTAAGCGAGGAGGTAGTTGATGCTATCTTAATCCATAGTTTTAAGGACAGGTATGATAAGGATCACTAAGTACAAAATGGAACCGATCAGGAGACGGGAAGATACGAGCTTTGGGCTCTTTCCCGTAAGCACAATTAGGTAAGCACAATTAAGTATTCACACACCCACACACACACACACACACACACACACACATGTATCTATCTATATATATATATATATATATATATATATATATATATATATATATATATATATATATATATATATATATATATATATATATATATATATATATATATATATATATATATATATATATATATATATATATATATATATATATATATATATATATATATATATATATATATATATATATATATATATATATATATATATATATATATATATATATATATATATATATATATATATATATATATATATATATACATATATATATATATATATATATATATATATATATATATATATATATATATATATATATATATATATATATATGATCTATATATATATATATATATATATATATATATATATATATATATATATATATATATATATATATATATATATATATATAATATATATATATATATATATATATATATATATATATATATATATATATATATATATATATATATATATATATATATATATATATATATATATATATATATATATATATATATATATATATATATATATATATATATATATATATATATATATATATATATATATATATATATATTTATTTATTTATCTAAATATATATCTATCTATCTATCTCTCTCTCTCTCTCTCTCTCTCTCTCTCTCTCTCTCTATATATATATATATATATATATATATATATATATATATATATATATATATATATATATATATATATATATATATATATATATATATATATATATATATATATATATATATATATATATATATATATATGTGTGTGTGTGTGTGTGTGTGTGTGTGTGTGTGTGTGTGTGTGTGTGATTACCTAATTGTGATTACCTAATTGTGTTTACGGGAAAGAGCCCAAAGCTCGTATCTTCCCGTCTCCTGATCGGTTCCATTTTTAGACTTAGTGATACTTATCATACCTGTCCTTAAAACTATGGATTGAGGTAGCATTAACTACCTCCTCGCTTAGCCAATTCCAATTATCAACTACTCTTACACTGAAAAAGTATTTCCTTACATCCTGCAAACAAGTTTTCTTCCGAAGCTTCAAACTATGACCTCTAGTTCTAGAGCCAGCCATATCGAAATATCGATCCCTATCCACTCTATCATAACCATGAAGGAATTTAAAGACTGTCACCATGTCCCCCCTTACTCTTCTAGCTTCGAGTGATGGCAAGTCTAATTCCCTCAGCCTCTCATCATAACCGAGATTGCGTATTTCTGGCACCAGTTTCGTGGCATGTCTTTGAACTTTTTCAAGCTTAGCTATGTGCTTTTTCAAGTGCGGATTCCAAAAGGGGGCTGCATATTCGAGTTTTGGCCTCACATAGGTTACATAAATATTTCTGAACATTTCCTTGTCCATGTGCCTGAAGGCTACCCTTACATTTGATAAGAATGCATATGCTGCCCTTACTACGCCATTTATATGCATTTCTGGAGACAAATCTGCCAGTATGTTTACTCCTAGATCTCTCTCATTTTTTGTCTCTTGAAGTTGTACTCCAGCCACCGAGTAGTCAAGCTTGGGCCTTCTTGCACTTGTACCCATTCTCATTACCTTACATTTTGAGGTATTGAATTTCATTAGCCACTTTTCTGACCACTCATGCAGATTATTTAGATCCTCCTGAAGTTCTCTACCATTGTTCTCGTTTTTTACTTTCTTCACAATCTTTGCATCATCTGCAAACATATTCATGAATGAATTTACAGACTCTGGTAGGTCATTTACATATACAAGGAACAAAAGTGGCCCTAAAACTGAACCCTGTGGAACTCCACTACTAACTCTTCTCCATTCAGACACTGAGTGTCTTACTCTAACCCTCTGTTCCCTTCCTTCTAAGTAAGTTTTTATCCATTCCAAGACATTTCCACCTATTCTAGCCATTGATTGCAGCTTCCTAATAAGTCTCCCATGTGGAACAGTGTCAAACGCTTTCTGGAAGTCTAGGAATATACAATCTGCCCAGCCCTCTCTTTCCTGTAAGATTTGGCTTACCTCATCATAAAATTCTAATAAGTTTGTTACTGTTGATCTTCCTTCTCTGAAGCCATGTTGCCTCACTGACAAAAAGTTGAAGGATTCCAAGTGAAGAGAGATATGTTTCCTTAGTAGTTTCTCCATAAGTTTGCAAACTATGCTGGTCAAGGAAACTGGTCTATAGTTCAGAGCCGTATCCCTCCTTCCCTTTTTGAAGATAGGTATCACATTTGCTTGTTTCCAGCATCTTGGAATCTCCCCCGACTCCAATGACTCCTTAAATATGATACTTAGTGCCACTGATATTTTGTTTGCGCATTTTTTAAGCACATGAGGGGATATGTCATCAGGACCTGTAGCTTTATGAACATCTAAATCCATCAGCGCTTTGCATACCTCTGTGGCTGTAAGGTTGATGTTCTCTAATACCGGCCCTTGAGCTTCTATCACTGCAATCTGAGGGGGTGGGGTATTTTCTACTGTAAATACTGACTGAAACTCCTTGTTCAATTCTTTGCAGATCTCTTCGTCCGTCTCAGTGATGCTTCCATCCGCTCTCGTTAGCCTTAAAACCTGTTCTTTTACCTTCAGTTTTCCTCTGATAAAGCTGTGGAAAAGCTTGGGATTTTCTTTAGCCTTCCTGGTGATGTCCCTCTCATAATCTTTCTCTGCCTCTCTCCTTTTACTTAGGTAGTCATTTCTTGCTCTTTTGTAGGTTTGCCAGGCATTTATGTTTTTTCTCCTCCTATACCTTTTCCAGCATTTGTCTCTCCACTCCTTAGCTCTTTTACACCCATTATCGAACCATTTCTCTCTGGCATGAATTACACCTACTTTGGTGACAGGTATGCAGCAATCTACTATCTTCCCATATTTCTCACAAAAGATGTCATACATTTCTTGTACAGATTTGTTGTAAAATAAGGTTCTCCAGTCAATAACTGCAAAAAGCTCATTCATTTTGATGTAATCTCCTTTCTGATAGTTCCTCCTCATGTCCTCAGTGCCTCTACTCTCAGGAAGAATGTCTTCAATGATATACTCCATCAACAACACACAGATCAAGTAGTGATGGCTCATCCCCACCCCTGGCTCTTGTTGGTTCCATTACATGTTGGTGTAGGAAATTCCCTTGTACGCAATCTAGGAATCTTGCCCCAATGGAGTCCTCACCACTGTGTGGGTCAAGATTTATCCAATCTATCTCTTTATGATTAAAGTCTCCCATAATCAAAATCCTACATTTTTTCTCCCACGCCATGTTAACAACTGAGTTTATGACTTCAATCGTACCTATATGACTTTCCTGTGTGTGTGTGTGTTTGCGTGTGTATTTGTATATCCTATGTAACTTATACCACTCCCAGAGTGGTCAATGAAGTCAGATGGTCAGCAGTTGACCAGATTATTGTGGAAATGGTGTCTTTGTATATTATGATGGTGATGAGGTTTTAAGAGAATTTGAAGGTATGATGACTCCTAGAATGTCTAGATCCCTAAAGTAATACTAGGCACTGTCGGCTTCAGTACTTGCTGGGAAAATCTGAAGTAAAAAACTTTGATAAGAGAATTACGAATTTATGAGCTCCACGCAGTGACAGGCATGAAGATGATGAAAGTGACTTCCTCATATGTGGAAACATGAATCATTTTTTTTTTACCCCGACCGGGACTCGAACCTAGGACTTGAGATTACTAGGTCAAGGCACTACCACTAAACCACAGAAGGTTAAAAGGAATCCAACCTTATAGCTTATATCTGCTATACTTAGGAATGAACGCATTCTAATTGAATGCCACTATGTTCATATTACAGATTCCCCAACCTTCCTGGCTTCATTTTAGCATTTAATTCAAATCCCAATCTCATTCGGGCCATGAAATTACCAAATAAGCACACTACATATGTGAAAACATGAATCATTTTTTGCCCCGACAAGGACTCGAACCTAGGACTTATGATTACTAAGTCAAAGAGCCTTGACTAAGTAATCATAAGTCATAGGTTCGAGTCCCGGTCTGGGTAAAAAATGATTCATGTTTTCACATATTTAATGCGCTTATTTGGTAATTTCATGGCCCGAATGAGATTGGGATTTGAATTAAATGCTAAAATGAAGCCAAGAGTGAGGTTGGGGAATCTGTAATATGAACATAGTGGCATTCAGTTAGAATGCGTTCATTCCTAAGTATAGCAGATATAAGCTATAAGGTTGGATTCCTTTTAACCTCCTGTGGTGTAGTGGTAGCGCCTTGACTTATTAATCATTAGTCCTAGGCTCGAGTCCCGGTCGGGGTAAAAAATGATTCACATTTTCACATATGTAATGTGCTTATTTGGTAATTTCATGGCCCGAATGAGATTGGGATTTGAATTAAATGCTAAAATGAAGTCACGAGTGAGGTTGGGGAATCTGTAATATGAACATAGTGGCATGCAGATAGAATGCGTTTATTCCTAAGTATAGCAGATATACGCTATAAGGTTGGATTCCTTTTAACCTTCTGTGGTGTAGTGGTATCGTCTTGACTTAGTAATCTCAAGTCCTAGGTTCGAGTCCCGGTCGGGGTAAAAAAAAAATAAATGATTCATGTTTTCACATATGTAATGTGCTTATTTAATTATTTCATGGCCCGAATGAGATTGGGATTGAATTAAATGCTAATATGAAGCCACGACTGAGGTTGGGGAATCTGTAATATGAACATAGTGGCATTCAGATAGAAGGAGTTCATTCCTATGTATAGCAGATATAAGCTATCAGGTTGGATTCCTTTTAACCTTCTGTGGTGTAGTGGTAGTGCCTTGACCTAGTAATCTCAAATCCTAGGTTCGAGTCCCGGTCGGGGTAAAAAAAAATGATTCATGTTTCCACATATTTAAAGTGCTTATTTGATTATTTCATGGCCCGAATGAGATTGGGAATTGAATTAAATGCTAAAATGAAGCCATGAGTGAGGTTGGGGAATCTCTAATATGAACATAGTGGCATTCAGATAGAATGTGTTCATTCTTAAGTATAGCAGATATAAGCTATAAGGTTGGATTCCTTTTAACTTTCTGTGGTGTAGAGGTAGCGCCTTGACTTAGTAATCTCAAGTCCTAGGTTCTAGTCCTGGTCGGGTTAAAAAAAAAAAATTATTCATGTTTTCACATATGTAATGTGCTTATTTGATTATTTCATGGCCCGAATGAGATTGGGAATTGAATTAAATGCTAAAATGAAGCCACGAGTGAGGTTGGGGAATCTGTAATATGAACATAGTGGCATTCAGTTAGAATGCGTTCATTCCTAAGTATAGCAGATATAAGCTATAAGGTTGGATTACTTTTAACCTTCTGTTTTGTAGTGGTAGTGCCTTGACTTAGTAATCATAATTCTTAGGTTCGAGTCCCGGTCGGGGTAAAAAATGATTCATGTTTTCACATATGTAATGTGCTTATTTGGTAATTTCATGGCCCGAATGAGACTGAGATTTGAATTAAATGCTAAAATGAAGCCACAAGTGAGGTTGGGGAATCTGTAATATGAACATAGTGGCATTCAGGTAGAATGCGTTTATTCCTAAGTATAGCAGATATAAGCTATAAGGTTGGATTCCTTTTAACCTTCTGTGGTGTAGTGGTATCGTCTTGACTTAGTAATCTCAAGTCCTAGGTTCGAGTCCCGGTCGGGGTAAAAAAAAAAATAAATGATTCATGTTTTCACATATGTAATGTGCTTATTTGGTAATTTCATGGCCCGAATGAGATTGGGATTTGAATTAAATGCTAAAATGAAGCCACGAGTGAGGTTGGGGAATCTGTAATATGAACATAGTGGCATTCAGATAGAATGCGTTCATTCCTAAGTATAGCAGATATAAGCTATAAGGTTGGATTCCTTTTAACCTTCTGTTTTGTAGTGGTAGTGCCTTGACTTAGTAATCATAAGTCTTAGGTTCGAGTCCCGGTCGGGGTAAAAAATGATTCATGTTTTCACATATGTAATGTGCTTATTTGGTAATTTCATGGCCCGAATGAGACTGAGATTTGAATTAAATGCTAAAATGAAGCCACAAGTGAGGTTGGGGAATCTGTAATATGAACATAGTGGCATTCAGGTAGAATGCGTTTATTCCTAAGTATAGCAGATATAAGCTATAAGGTTGGATTCCTTTTAACCTTCTGTGGTGTAGTGGTATCGTCTTGACTTAGTAATCTCAAGTCCTAGGTTCGAGTCCCGGTCGGGGTAAAAAAAAAAATAAATGATTCATGTTTTCACATATGTAATGTGCTTATTTAATTATTTCATGGCCCGAATGAGATTGGGATTTGAATTAAATGGTAATATGAAGCCGCGAGTGAGGTTGGGGAATCTGTAATATGAACATAGTGGCATGCAGATAGAATGCGTTTATTCCTAAGTATAGCAGATATAAGCTATAAGGTTGGATTCCTTTTAACCTTCTGTTTTGTAGTGGTAGTGCCTTGACTTAGTAATCATAAGTCTTAGGTTCGAGTCCCGGTCGGGGTAAAAAATGATTCATTTTTTCACATATGTAATGTGCTTATTTGGTAATTTCATGGCCCAAAGGAGACTGAGATTTGAATTAAATGCTAAAATGAAGCCACAAGTGAGGTTGGGGAATCTGTAATATGAACATAGTGGCATTCAGGTAGAATGCGTTTATTCCTAAGTATAGCAGATATAAGCTATAAGGTTGGATTCCTTTTATCCTTCTGTGGTGTAGTGGTATCGTCTTGACTTAGTAATCTCAAGTCCTAGGTTCGAGTCCCGGTCGGGGTAAAAAAAAAATAAATGATTCATGTTTTCACATATGTAATGTGCTTATTTAATTATTTCATGGCCCGAATGAGATTGGGATTGAATTAAATGCTAATATGAAGCCACGAGTGAGGTTGGGGAATCTGTAATATGAACATAGTGGCATTCAGATAGAAGGGGTTCATTCCTATGTATAGCAGATATAAGCTATCAGGTTGGATTCCTTTTAACCTTCTGTGGTGTAGTGGTAGTGCCTTGACCTAGTAATCTCAAATCCTAGGTTCGAGTCCCGGTCGGGGTAAAAAAAATGATTCATGTTTCCACATATTTAATGTGCTTATTTGATTATTTCATGGCCCGAATGAGATTGGGAATTGAATTAAATGCTAAAATGAAGCCATGAGTGAGGTTGGGGAATCTCTAATATGAACATAGTGGCATTCAGATAGAATGTGTT
Source organism: Halocaridina rubra (assembly GCA_037179515.1). NCBI lineage: Eukaryota > Metazoa > Arthropoda > Malacostraca > Decapoda > Atyidae > Halocaridina > Halocaridina rubra. The sequence goes on from JAXCGZ010021535.1 coordinate 26,709, forward strand.
CATTCTTAAGTATAGCAGATATAAGCTATAAGGTTGGATTCCTTTTAACTTTCTGTGGTGTAGAGGTAGCGCCTTGACTTAGTAATCTCAAGTCCTAGGTTCTAGTCCTGGTCGGGTTAAAAAAAAAAAATTATTCATGTTTTCACATATGTAATGTGCTTATTTGATTATTTCATGGCCCGAATGAGATTGGGAATTGAATTAAATGCTAAAATGAAGCCACGAGTGAGGTTGGGGAATCTGTAATATGAACATAGTGGCATTCAGTTAGAATGCGTTCATTCCTAAGTATAGCAGATATAAGCTATAAGGTTGGATTACTTTTAACCTTCTGTTTTGTAGTGGTAGTGCCTTGACTTAGTAATCATAATTCTTAGGTTCGAGTCCCGGTCGGGGTAAAAAATGATTCATGTTTTCACATATGTAATGTGCTTATTTGGTAATTTCATGGCCCGAATGAGACTGAGATTTGAATTAAATGCTAAAATGAAGCCACAAGTGAGGTTGGGGAATCTGTAATATGAACATAGTGGCATTCAGGTAGAATGCGTTTATTCCTAAGTATAGCAGATATAAGCTATAAGGTTGGATTCCTTTTAACCTTCTGTGGTGTAGTGGTATCGTCTTGACTTAGTAATCTCAAGTCCTAGGTTCGAGTCCCGGTCGGGGTAAAAAAAAAAATAAATGATTCATGTTTTCACATATGTAATGTGCTTATTTGGTAATTTCATGGCCCGAATGAGATTGGGATTTGAATTAAATGCTAAAATGAAGCCACGAGTGAGGTTGGGGAATCTGTAATATGAACATAGTGGCATTCAGATAGAATGCGTTCATTCCTAAGTATAGCAGATATAAGCTATAAGGTTGGATTCCTTTTAACCTTCTGTTTTGTAGTGGTAGTGCCTTGACTTAGTAATCATAAGTCTTAGGTTCGAGTCCCGGTCGGGGTAAAAAATGATTCATGTTTTCACATATGTAATGTGCTTATTTGGTAATTTCATGGCCCGAATGAGACTGAGATTTGAATTAAATGCTAAAATGAAGCCACAAGTGAGGTTGGGGAATCTGTAATATGAACATAGTGGCATTCAGGTAGAATGCGTTTATTCCTAAGTATAGCAGATATAAGCTATAAGGTTGGATTCCTTTTAACCTTCTGTGGTGTAGTGGTATCGTCTTGACTTAGTAATCTCAAGTCCTAGGTTCGAGTCCCGGTCGGGGTAAAAAAAAAATAAATGATTCATGTTTTCACATATGTAATGTGCTTATTTAATTATTTCATGGCCCGAATGAGATTGGGATTTGAATTAAATGGTAATATGAAGCCGCGAGTGAGGTTGGGGAATCTGTAATATGAACATAGTGGCATGCAGATAGAATGCGTTTATTCCTAAGTATAGCAGATATAAGCTATAAGGTTGGATTCCTTTTAACCTTCTGTTTTGTAGTGGTAGTGCCTTGACTTAGTAATCATAAGTCTTAGGTTCGAGTCCCGGTCGGGGTAAAAAATGATTCATTTTTTCACATATGTAATGTGCTTATTTGGTAATTTCATGGCCCAAAGGAGACTGAGATTTGAATTAAATGCTAAAATGAAGCCACAAGTGAGGTTGGGGAATCTGTAATATGAACATAGTGGCATTCAGGTAGAATGCGTTTATTCCTAAGTATAGCAGATATAAGCTATAAGGTTGGATTCCTTTTAACCTTCTGTGGTGTAGTGGTATCGTCTTGACTTAGTAATCTCAAGTCCTAGGTTCGAGTCCCGGTCGGGGTAAAAAAAAAATAAATGATTCATGTTTTCACATATGTAATGTGCTTATTTAATTATTTCATGGCCCGAATGAGATTGGGATTGAATTAAATGCTAATATGAAGCCACGAGTGAGGTTGGGGAATCTGTAATATGAACATAGTGGCATTCAGATAGAAGGGGTTCATTCCTATGTATAGCAGATATAAGCTATCAGGTTGGATTCCTTTTAACCTTCTGTGGTGTAGTGGTAGTGCCTTGACCTAGTAATCTCAAATCCTAGGTTCGAGTCCCGGTCGGGGTAAAAAAAAATGATTCATGTTTCCACATATTTAATGTGCTTATTTGATTATTTCATGGCCCGAATGAGATTGGGAATTGAATTAAATGCTAAAATGAAGCCATGAGTGAGGTTGGGGAATCTCTAATATGAACATAGTGGCATTCAGATAGAATGTGTTCATTCTTAAGTATAGCAGATATAAGCTATAAGGTTGGATTCCTTTTAACTTTCTGTGGTGTAGAGGTAGCGCCTTGACTTAGTAATCTCAAGTCCTAGGTTCTAGTCCTGGTCGGGTTAAGAAAAAAAAATTATTCATGTTTTCACATATGTAATGTGCTTATTTGATTATTTCATGGCCCGAATGAGATTGGGAATTGAATTAAATGCTAAAATGAAGCCACGAGTGAGGCTGGGAAATCTGTAATATGAACATAGTGGCATTCAGTTAGAATGCGTTCATTCCTAAGTATAGCAGATATAAGCTATAAGGTTGGATTACTTTTAACCTTCTGTTTTGTAGTGGTAGTGCCTTGACTTAGTAATCATAATTCTTAGGTTCGAGTCCCGGTCGGGGTAAAAAATGATTCATGTTTTCACATATGTAATGTGCTTATTTGGTAATTTCATGGCCCGAATGAGACTGAGATTTGAATTAAATGCTAAAATGAAGCCACAAGTGAGGTTGGGGAATCTGTAATATGAACATAGTGGCATTCAGGTAGAATGCGTTTATTCCTAAGTATAGCAGATATAAGCTATAAGGTTGGATTCCTTTTAACCTTCTGTGGTGTAGTGGTATCGTCTTGACTTAGTAATCTCAAGTCCTAGGTTCGAGTCCCGGTCGGGGTAAAAAAAAAAAATAAATGATTCATGTTTTCACATATGTAATGTGCTTATTTGGTAATTTCATGGCCCGAATGAGATTGGGATTTGAATTAAATGCTAAAATGAAGCCACGAGTGAGGTTGGGGAATCTGTAATATGAACATAGTGGCATTCAGATAGAATGCGTTCATTCCTAAGTATAGCAGATATAAGCTATAAGGTTGGATTCCTTTTAACCTTCTGTTTTGTAGTGGTAGTGCCTTGACTTAGTAATCATAAGTCTTAGGTTCGAGTCCCGGTCGGGGTAAAAAATGATTCATGTTTTCACATATGTAATGTGCTTATTTGGTAATTTCATGGCCCGAATGAGACTGGGATTTGAATTAAATGCTAAAATGAAGCCACAAGTGAGGTTGGGGAATCTGTAA
>JAXCGZ010021535.1:35000-40000 GCA_037179515.1 Halocaridina rubra
ATATATATATATATATATATATATATATATATATATATATATATATATATATATAAGTACAAACTGTTAGCATAGAGCACTAAATAGTAAGGAAGCCCATCAGTGAAACAAAACTTATAAAACAATGCTATATTTCGGATCCTAACTGGATCCCTTCTCAAGCACAACTTGAGAAGGGATCCAGTTAGGATTCGAAATATAGCATTGTTTTATAAGTTTTGTTTCACTGATGGGCTTCCTTACTATATATATATATATATATATATATATATATATATATATATATATATATATATATATATATATATATATATATATATATATATATATATATATATATATATATATATATATATATATATATATATATATATATATATATATATATATATATACTTATATATATATATATAAATATATATATATATATATATATATATATATATATATATATATATATATATATATATATATATATATATATATATATATATATATATATATATATATATATATATATATATATATATATATATATATATATATATATATATATATATATATATATATATATATATATATATATATATATATATATATATATATATATATATATAAATATATATCCGTGTTCATGTGTGCATGAGTGTGCGAATGTGTGTATATGTGTACGCGTTGCTTGCTTATTTGTATGTAATGGTGCAGAAGGATGATGCAAAGGAGTTATGATGCGAGAAGCCCTTTTGTTCTCCTTCTATTTAATGACATCCTCAATATGGTTAAATGGGGCAACAAATGGGAATCCAACGCCATACATTACGACTGAAAATATTCTATGAGACATTAACCACAACATTAGTTTTCTTTCACAATTTTTTCCAGAATCATCGAATAATAAAAGGAATTGAGATTTGATATCACACACATATTCTTGAGTCTACTCATAAATACTCTTTACAGTGAATGCGGAGCTTTTTTCTTATATTGAAATTGAGGAACTTATCTTAATGTATTTGCATGTTGAGTATAATGCAGTATAAAGTAATAATTATCACTTAATATGAAAATAGGGTGTAAAGAAACCTTTTCGCTATGAAATAAGTGTTATGGTTCTCACTATCTATCTATCTATCTATCTACCTTTCTATCTATCTATCTATCTATCTATCTATATATATATATATATATATATATATATATATATATATATATATATATATATATATATATATATATATATAATATATATATATATATATATATATATATATATATATATATATATATATATATATATATATATATATATATATATATATATATATATATATATATATATATATCTATATATATATATATATATATATATATATATATATATATATATATATATATATATATATATATATATATATATATATATATATATATATATATATATATATAATAATTTTTGCAACGAAACAATGTTAAGAAATTTGAGTAAATAAATATTTTACTTCAATTTTAATTGAAGACTAAAGTTATGATCCAAGATATATATCAAGTATGGAAGGTATCAACATATCTTTAGTAATATATATGTTTTTTTTAGTTTTAGGGAAGTAAAACATTATCTCAGAGAAATAATATGACATCATATAAGAGAACTGTAGCTATAAGTAAGATCTTTGAAGCTACATTATATTTCAGTAACAATTATGGAACAATGAACCAAAAATATTACATAATATTTTTAATTTTAGGACAGTAAATATAATAGGATTGGGAATTTTTTTCTTAGAGAGACGACATATACTGCCATCATATATATATATATATATATATATATATATATATATATATATATATATATATATATATATATATATATATATATATATATATATATATATATATATATATATATATATATATATATATATATATATATATAATACATATATATATATATATATATATATATATATATATATATATATATATATATATATATATATATATATATATATATATATATATATATATATATATATATATATATATATATATATATATATATATATATGTGTGTGTGTGTGTGTGTGTGTGTGTGTGTGTGTGTGTGTGTGTGTGTGTGTGTGTATATGCATACATATATATAATCGAATAAGCTGATATTGTTGTTGTTGATGTTGTTGAAATAATTATTTTTATCAGCATTATATATATATATATATATATATATATATATATATATATATATATATATATATATATATATATATATATATATATATATATATATATATATATATATATATATATATATATATATATATATATATACATATATGTGATTACCTAATTGTGTTTACGAGAAAGAGCCCAAAGCTCGTATCTTCCCGTCTCCTGATCGGTTCCATTTTAGACTTAGTGATACTTATCATACCTGTCCTTAAAACTATGGATTGAGATAGCATTAACTACCTCCTCGCTTAGCGAATTCCAATTATCAACTACTCTTACACTGTAAAAGTATTTCCTTACATCCTGCAAAGAAGTTTTCTTACGAAGCTTCAAACTATGACCTCTAGTTCTAGAGCCAGCCATATCAAAATATCGATCCCTATCCACTCTATCATAACCATGAAGGAATTTAAAGACTGTCACCATATCCCCCCTCACTCTTCTAGTTTCGAGTGATGGTAAGTCTAATTCCCTCAGCCTCTCATCATAACTGAGATTGCGTTTTTCTGGCATCAGTTTCGTGGCATGTCTTTGAACTTTTTCAAGCTTAGCTATGTGCTTTTTCAAGTGCGGATTCCAAAAGGGGGCTGCATATTCGAGTTTTGGCCTCACATAGTTTACATAAATATTTCTGAACATTTCCTTGTCCATGTGCCTGAAGGCTACCCTTACATTTGATAAGAATGCATATGCTGCCCTTACTATGCCATTTATATGTATTTCTGGAGACAAATCTGCCAGTATGTTTACTCCTAGATCTCTCTCATTTTCTGTCTCTTGAAGTTGTACTCCAGCCACCGAGTAGTCATACTTGGGCCTTCTTGCACTTGTACCCATTCTCATTACCTTACATTTTGAAGTATTGAATTTCATTAGCCACTTTTCTGACCACTCATGCAGATTATTTAGATCCTCCTGAAGTTCTCTACCATTGTTCTCGATTTTTACTTTCTTCACAATCTTTGCATCATCTGCAAACATATTCATGAATGAATTTGCAGACTCTGGTAGGTCATTTACATATACAAGGAACAAAAGTGGCCCTAAAACCGAACCCTGTGGAACTCCACTACTAACTCTTCTCCATTCAGACACTGAGTGTCTTACTCTAACCCTCTGTTCCCTTCCTTCTAAGTAAGTTTTTATCCATTCCAAAACATTTCCACCTATTCTAGCCATTGATTGCAGCTTCCTAATAAGTCTCCCATGTGGAACAGTGTCAAACGCTTTCTGGAAGTCTAGGAATATGCAATCTGCCCAGCCCTCTCTTTCCTGTAAGATTTGGCTTACCTCATCATAAAATTCTAATAAGTTTGTTACTGTTGATCTACCTTCTCTGAAGCCATGTTGCCTCACTGACAAAAAGTTGAAGGATTCCAAGTGAAGAGAGATATGTTTCCTTAGTAGTTTCTCCATAACTTTGCAAACTATGCTGGTCAAGGAAACTGGTCTATAGTTCAGAGCCGTATCCCTCCTTCCCTTTTTGAAGATAGGTATCACATTTGCTTGTTTCCAGCATCTTGGAATCTCCCCCGACTCCAGTGACTCCTTAAATATGATACTTAGTGCCACTGATATTGTGCTTGCGCATTTTTTAAGCACATGAAGGGATATGTCATCAGGACCTGTAGCTTTATGAACATCTAAATCCATCAGCGCTTTGCATACCTCTGTGGCTGTAAGGTTGATGTTCTCTAATACCGGCCCTTGAGCTTCTATCACTGCATTCTGAGGGGGTGGGGTATTTTCTACTGTAAATACTGACTGAAACTCCTTGTTCAATTCTTTGCAGATCTCTTCATCCGTCTCAGTGATGCTTCCATCTGCTTTCTTTAGCCTTAAAACCTGTTCTTTTACCTTCAGTTTTCCTCTGATACAGCTGTGGAAAAGCTTGGGATTTTGTTTAGCCTTCCTGGTGATGTCCCTCTCATAATCTCTCTCTGCCTCTCTCCTTTTACTTAGGTAGTCATTTCTTGCTCTTTTGTAGGTTTGCCAGGCATTTATGTTTTTTCTCCTCCTATGCCTTTTCCAGCATTTGTCTCTCCACTCCTTAGCTCTTTTACACCCATTATCGAACCATTTCTCTCTGGCATGAATTACACCTACTTTGGTGACAGGTATGCAGCAATCTACTATCTTCCCATATTTCTCACAAAAGATGTCATACATTTCTTGTACAGATTTGTTGTAAAATAAGGTTCTCCAGTCAATAACTGCAAAAAGCTCATTCATTTTGATGTAATCTCCTTTCGGATAGTTCCTCCTCATGTCCTCAGTGCCTCTACTCTCAGGAAGAATATCTTCAATGATATACTCCATCAACAACACACAGTGGTCACTCTTTCCAACTGGTGGTTCATACTCAATTTTTTCAATATCCAACACATTATCTGTGAACACTAGATCAAGTAGTGATGGCTCATCCCCACCCCTTGCCCTTGTTGGTTCCATTACATGTTGGTGTAGGAAATTCCCTTGTACGCAATCTAGGAATCTTGCCCCGAATGAGTCCTCACCACTGTGTGGGTCAAGATTTATCCAATCTATCTCTTTATGATTAAAGTCTCCCATAATCAAAATCCTACATTTTTTTTCCCGTGCCATGTTAACAACTGAGTTTATGACTTTAATAGTACCTATATGACTTTCCTCATAAACTTCAAGCCTATTTTGGTTCTTTGGTGGGTTGTATACAACAGTTATTATAATGCTCTCTGACCCAGTATTTATGCGAGCAACAAGAAATTCCTTGAACTCACTTTCTATAGCCA